>JAYKKI010000043.1:16927500-17232500 GCA_039881145.1 Druceiella hillmani
TAGCAATAAATCCACCATGTATCAGTTAGATACATTAAAGTATATAAATAAATAAATATAAACATTTAAGTGCAGTTAGTATCTCTATTAAACTATTTATAAATGTAAATTTTTCACTACGTAAATATATTGCCTTCTATACCCTTCACAGGGGTAAAAATGTGGCACATATTTAAAAAATTATGACATTTAGAATAATGGCTATAGTTTTCCAACAACTTTTCCGTAGGTTTCTAAAACTCTGTTTTTTTATATTTTAGGTCCAGTAGTCTTGCTAATGGGGGAGGGGCATATTTTTCAGTATTTCTTTAAAGGTCACCTAAAATTATGAAAGAAATATTTTTGTGACCCATAATAAGTTCTTTCAAACGACACTACAGGAAATTTCAATTTTTTTCTCGGGTTCTTGTCCCCCCCTCCTTCCCCTAAAACTTCCACGTGAATATTTTTGAGAATTATCTATTCAAATATATGCTGGTTAACATGATTTCATATTGTGTCAAAATGTGTGTAAATTTTGTAACTGCTTGTAAGTTTCTACGTCGAGTGGTTTCTGAGAACAGCGGCTGTGATAAACAGACACACAGATAGACCCCTAAATTATTTTTAAGTGTTCCGTTTTTCCTTTTGAGATACAGGATAGGAATATAGTTTTTAGGATATAATACCGTTTTTCCTTTTGGGGTAGGAATCCTAAAATTAACTATTCTATTTTTCTTTTTTCCAGGTATTGCATGTAATTCATCTATGTCTCCCTATATAATTTATCCTGTAAACATCATATGCTGTCTTATGATGGCTTCCTATGCCATGTAATTTCACAGATCGCGCTGCGTAATGTTATGGGATAATTCACATTAAGTCGAACCAATACGTTTATCGCCCCGACATATGTGTCGAATGGATATTTCATTAGCGCTATTCATATTAATGGGATCTGATAAAACTATCTGCCGAGAAATGTTGCAGAACATTCGGTAAATGTGTTACCGGATGTTCTGCAACATTTCAATTGTTGAATCGGATATTCACATTGCTGAATCACACACATGTCGGTGTTTCACATGTGTCGGACCGACGTGTATTCCACCCTCTCCCGCAAAGCCTACTACCCACTAGTGGTGCAGATATACAGAGAGAACTCGTTTCATATTGAATTATGGAGGACAAAATAAATCCAGAAGTTTTTGTGGAAAAAAGAAGTGTGCTTTGGACATTTGAACTTTATACAAATAGACGTTTAAAACTAGCGACGTGCGAGAAATTTGCTGCAAATTAAAACGAGGGTCTATGGATTTAAATGAACGAGATAGCAAGAATTTTGGTGAGTATTTATTTATCAGTGATAATGATTACAATTTTTATTTTATGATGATACATATACCATCAAATTTGCTTAAGGAACAGAGTCGATTCTAAGTATTCGTACGGAAACTGGGCCACTATGTGGAACATTCACATTTAAAGTAGGCTTCATCAACTGATCCATCAAGGAGATAGCGGACGGAATATCTTTGAAGTTGATGCCATCCTTTTCTCTAACAAAATTATGTAATGCTGTACAAATTTTTACTATCTGGGCGGACATCCAATAGCCTGTGCAATATTTTACATTTATTTGCAAAAATATCAAAGACACATTTTACATTTTCTGGCTTGGCTTAAACGGTAATTGAATTTTTTTTCTTATTATTCAAATTATTGCGGCCATAAGGTTATAAAAGATTTTGTGCTAAAGCAATACTCTCATCGCCAACAAAAACAAATGGAAAAGCTTCTTTTGTGGTCTCGTCAATAGATTTGAACTTCCGGATATTCAAACTACCATCATTCAAGATTTTCCAAACATTATATTGCTTTAAAATTGAAGAATCACATTCCTTTCCATAAGAGCCAATACTGACTTAGATAAAACGGTACTCAAAATCAATTATTGTAAGTGAAATAATTGAGAAATAATTCTTGTAATTAAAATACACTGAATCACTATTTACTGGTTAATATTACTAGTTATATGTTCGCTGTCAACTGCACCTAGGCAGTGAGGGAAATTAGCGTTGTTTCAAAATATGTTAAATATCTGTAAAAGAAAATAACACATTTATTTTTTAATAAATACGTTTAATCGTTTGCAAGTAAATTACTATCCTACAAATGATCACATACGAGATGCACTTACGAGAGCAGAAAAAAAAGATGTGCCTGGGAACAACTGTTTTAATACCCAAGAACAAGAAGACGCATCCACTACTTTTGCAGCATCCACACCTCCAAAGTCTACACAATCATCAATATCTTCTGCTAACATAAAATTAAAAAAAACAGAACATCAATCGGCCGCCAGTATCCTTGGATTGGATTACACAACAAACAGATGATTTTTCTCAAAAAATTATCTTTTGTGGCGAAGCACAATTGGTGGTTATGTTAATAAACAAAATTGTCGTATTTGGATGAGGAAAATCCAAGAGCGGTTCATGAAAAGCCTTTACATCCTCAACGAGTCATTGTGTGGTGTGCATCATGGTCTGGTGGTGTAATTGGACCATATTTCTTTCAAAATGCTGCTGCTAATGCTTTAACAGTGAATGGTGTTCGATATCAGATGTTAACTGAATTTAGCCTAAACTGAATGATATTGATCTAGAGGAAATATGGTTTCAACAGAATGGTGCAAAACCTCATTTTGCTAATGAAACAATTGCTTTATTGTGGATAAAAAATTACTGGAAGTCTGATCTAACACAGTTAGACTATATTCTTTAGAGTTATCTGAAAAGCCAAGTTCATCAAAACAATCCACAATCGATTCCAGAACTAAATGATGAAATTATTCGTGTCATTGGTGAGATAGAGCCATAATTATGCCAAAATGTCATCCAAAATTTTAACAAAAGATTGGCGGCCTGTGGAGCAGCAAAAGGTGATCATTTGTCAGATATTATTTTTCGTATATAAATGGGCATAACATCTACTTCAATTATCAACAAACACTTTCATGAAGTCAATGTAAATTCTGTGTTTTATTGAATGTTTAACAAATCTGTTCAATTTGAAAGACGGGGTAGTTTTAATGAACAATTATATACTACTGCAGCTTATTCTCTTAACCTTGCTCACCTTAAATATATAGCTGACAAAGAAGGAAGACTCTTCAGAATAGTAAAATCTCTGAATCTTGTATTTTGTGTACTTATGTTTCCTTTAACTTTTGCAAGTAGATCATTAAAAGAACTAATGGACATTCTAAAGTAATTAAAGAACTTTAGCTTATCACTTCTTAATACGTAAATTAACATTTGAAAAGTTCCTCCAGCATTTCGCTCGGTTAGGACGCGATAAGAAACCTAAATACATTATATATGCTATAAATGAAATTAGAGTGTAAAAATATCTCATTTTATCCCACTTACTTTAAAGAGAGAAAAAAAATTATTATATAATGCATAAATATACATATATACATCTTTCCTAACTCTTATTAGGAAAAGTTACAATGTCATATGTCACACACGACACATACGTTAACATCAAAGTTACTACATTATTTTAGTTAGAATAATTTTTGAACAATTTGAGGAAAGTATTCAATTATTATTTTCTGTACTTTTTATGACTAACAAATTAAATATAAGTTACCAACAATCAACATAAACTTCTGAATCATAATGTAATGGATTTTTTCATTACCAATAACAAGTCCAATATTACATTAAAAAACGCAAAGATAAGTTTCCTTTGAGGAAAATGATATTGTTACAAGCCGTAGAAAGGTCTCTACGTGTATTGTCTCACGCTTTAATATCATACTGACTAGAAAGAATGAGGATGTTGGTACTTTTGCAATAACTTTACATCTATGGAAAATGTTACTCTTAAATGACATGAAAAGTCTATTAGTACTATAGTGTTCAGATTAATAGGTACGCGTTTAAGCTTACCGTCCGCCCTTTTCTCTTTAAGAGTCATCCGGGGAATTTTTAAAGTGTTTGGAGTTTTAAAGAAAGATTATTTTAATTCATGGGCCAATGAAAGAAATAAACAATAATCAGAAACTGTATTCCAAATTGTTAAAACTAAATATAATGTTAAAACTCGTGAAATTTGTTTTAATGTTGATTTATTATATATATATATATATATATATATATATATGTATATATATATATATATATATGGGTATATATATATATATAAATATATATATATATACACACACACACATTTAAAACAAGAAAGCGTAGTTTGCAGGAGTGAAGAGAAAGAGTGAGAACAATGAATACATGTGAGAATTCGATAATGTTCCAGAACATTACAGAAATTTCTACAAATTTCTAGAAAAAACTAGAACTTTCATATTGGAAGCCACGCATGGCAATGTAAGATTTACATGTTTTTTTTTATTTATCAGGTTATCCTCCTCGAATACAATGAATAAGATATATCTTATTAATACGCTACAGTCGCGTTGCGATGTCTACTTTAAGAACGTGCAGTTACGCACGTATACTATAAACAATTAAAGATTCCTTATACGGGTAGATATCACCTACGTCAATAAGTTGATAGTAGTAATAGTTTCAAAAACGAAAAGAATACAAATAAGCTAATTTAATCATGACCATTTTGACAATTACAGATTTTTTTTAAAACAAGACGTCATTATTAAATCTATTTTGTGCATTATTTATAAGATTTACCTTATTAATACGCTCCAGTTGCGTTGCGATGTCTACTTCAAGAACATGCAGTTACGCACGTATACTATAAACAATTAAAGATTCCTTATACGGGTAGATATCATCTACGTCAATAAGTAGGTAGTAGTAACCGTTTCAAAAACGAAAAGAATACAAGTAAGCTAATTTAATCATGACCATTTTGACAATTCTAGATTTTTTTAAAACAAGACGTCATTCTTAAAACAGTTGTGTGCGGAATTCGTAAGACTTCATTACGGACCTAGCACTCTGCGTACCTCAACACTGGATTTGTGTACATTTCATTATTATTATTAGAATATTTTATTATTAGAATTTTTTCACGAAAATGATAATGAATATTATTTCATTTAATGAAATTTTAAATAGTGAAAATTAGCGAAGTGTGATTTGATTTCGCGTTATGCAATCTACCGACATTATTTAAAGTCACCTACTAATATATATATATGTATGTATATATATATATATATATATATATATATATATATATATATATATGCTTTATTTTAAATTAAAGAGCCTTATGGGGGAGATTTATTTAATTCCACCGTATTAAATATAGTGTACCTCAAAGAATAGGGAAAAATAAAGAAAATGTTTGTAATACTCAAACCTTACTAACATAATATTAGTTATTTTTTGTTTGAAAGCGGGATATTTGCAATATGATAACCAGGATTTCTGGGTGCCTAAATATTAAGTTTATCAAAATACATCTGGTAAAAATATCAGTCAAAATAGGCAATAAGTTTAACATAACATGAACGGTATCGTTATATTGCAACAAAAAAATCAACAACACTCGACGAGCTTTTTAGTGATGCCCTGCGCCCTGGCCGGCGAGAAATGCCCGGGAAGAAAACAACATTTACTCGATAGCACACAGTTTCATAACTAGAAAATTAATTTTTATACAATGTCTTTATCTACTTTAATGTATCTAATTGATACATATGGCGTACTTATTGCTACGAGAGCAATCTCTTGCAGCCAACCGAAACGTTCGACGAACAGCCGGGAATCGAACCCAAGTCCCCGCGGTGCACCGCATCGTCAAAGGTCGTAAGCCTTGTTTCACACCACAGTGACGACACTGCACTATGATTAGAAATGAAAGCCGGAATAACTTTCCAATCTTAGTCTTAGGACGGATAAGTTTGAAAATTACCGTTGATATACCTACATTGCATTATGCGAAATATTTAAGTTATGAACTAGAAGTAACAGTATGAGCCTTGGTAGACAGCAAACAAATAAATATGAGCAACCAAAAATTACTTAATAATACTGAATTATACACAAAGCTTATTAAAACAAAGCAACACAATCAGTGAATACGGAGAGAACTTAGATATAACTTTATTACGAAAGTTAATTTGATTAAAGACCATTTTTCAAAACAGATGTCGAAAAAGCACTTTATTTTCCTTTTTTTTAGTAATCAGAAGCGTCAGCATTTATGGTGCTTCGCAGAAATCGAACGTTATCGGTTGGTACCCTTACACGAGCGGACTTTATGCCGGATTTGACCCCGCGGACCTTAGAAGTATGGCGCTCTAGTCGCCAGAAATGATAATTTATGTAGATAAACCATTCGTTGTATAGTTTGAAAGAAATGTCAGTGGCGATGCACTGCAGTGTATTAAGTTGCCTAATGAATTTGTAATGAAGGTTGCATTATTTGTTAAATTAATATGTATTGTTATATTTCCAGCAGTCAAGAGCGCATCGACTTACTGTGCTTTATTATATCCCCAACTAACTATAATTGGAATGTGAACGTAAAAATTAAAATTATTTCAACCTTCTTCTCCTATATTTGCAAAGGTGACGGATCTGCTCCCGGCTAATGACGTGTTTCCAACTTATTGATTGACTACTCTCTTAACATATAATTCCGTCGTAATGACCTTTATTTATTTGTAGAAATGTATTGTATGACCTAAAGCTCGCAAGGTATAATATCGGAACGTTTAAAACGACTAGCTCTCTCATAAAGAGACGTATTCAAAACAGAGTTGGACGAGGCTAGTCACCTCAAAATTGGAAAACATGTTATTAATAAATGTACATGCTTTGATTAAAAAGGGGAACGATACATATAACATTCTTTTTAACAGAAAGAAATTGTTTAATAGATAGGATGTAAATAGGAATTTTAACAACGAGTACGTATGAAATATGAAATCTGAAGAATCTATCTCATAACTTCATCAAAAGGAGGCTGTAAACTTACATGGTGTCCAAATGTCTGCTTATTTCGAGACTAGCTATGCCTGCAACTTCGTACACGCAGGCCACTGACAAACGTATCGACACAGTTTTTTATTAGTATATGGAAATATACTTATAAAAAACTGTGTCGATACACTACGCCTATTTCGCCAATATATGTCCGGAAATTTGTGTATTTTAAATCGCGCTGTGGAAAACTTCACAGCGCGATTTAAAATACACATAGCGCCACCTATTGATATCCATAAGTAACATTTGTGAAGTTAGTACGCAAGCTAGGCACCGCTTTGTTGTTGCCGTATTAACGCAATATAAATGCATTCTATGTAATGAAATAACAACTAAACGTTACTTTAATTTGAGCTCCATATTCTTCTATAACTTCATCCAAATTGCGTCGTTAGTTATTACACAATGCGTGTAAAAACTAACGATGCATTTTTTCACTTATGCTTTAAAGCCCCAATTACTTTTTTGCAAATATTTTTAACGCAGAATGTAGACTTTTTGGATGTACAGATAAGGCTGAACGAAAGAGCTGCTTGTAAAAAGTAAGATGGGAATGAACTTACAAGTACGGAAATACATTATATACGCTATATTTACTAACTTTCTCATTTCATTCATAAACTCGCTCTCGTGATTGGCATCGATACGAATGTATGAAAAGGGCGCTCTTTACGTGTATTGATTTATGTTTTTTTACATGCACGTCTCTCTTTTTACACATATGTTGATATTTGAAAGCCATGTTAGAATGTAAAATAAATACTCATTAAAAACAATACAGAAGGAGTCCACGTATACATTTTTGATTCCATATCCGGCTACATTAATTGGGAAAAATTAAGAAACTAAATACATGAGCTGTATTTATTATGCACACCACATTCTATTTCGTCATCGCCTCAATCGTTTTGAAATATCAATTGCATTGATATTTGGGCGTTTAAAAGTTCTTCTATATCGTTAAAACTAAATCATGTTTTAGGTTATCTCTATTTTTTTTCTTATTCAATATTTTTTCTAGATTATATTACAAGGCCAATGACCTATAAGTTCAACTCAATTGTATTTATTTACCATCTGCCTTTTAGGGGCAACGAGATAAATAATAGAAAGATAATTTTGAGACAGCAGCACGCGTCGGAGACAAAAGTTATGAAAGTTAAAACTGATTCGATTTATATACCTTGTTACTATTTAATAATATAACATGTAATTAGGCTAAGTTTGATGTATATGTTTTTAAAGGTATATGTACATTTATATACTATCGAAATTCATATTAAGAACTATATGTATATTTACGTACGATTGAAATTCATATTAAGAACTATTTATTCAGACGTTGTTGCAAATATTTTGGTTCGTTTGATGGCTCCTCAACAAGAAAAAAAACTCATTTCGGAATTATCAGTTACTTTAAATTATCTATAGATAGCTTTAGAAGAATACTAGAAATGCTATTAATTTCTTAGTATTTGATAGTATGAGACACGAGGATATTAACGAATGTTAGGATGAAAGATTCATTTTAAGACAACCGGCCAATTACGTGTTTGAACACACGCAAAGCATGATTGCGTAGTTGTTTATATCCCTTGAAACGGTCGATGTAAATCAATCGAAAGTTTTAATCAGATGCTAGTGTCTAGAATTAGGAAATAATAAATAGAACCTCAATTTTAGTTTTAAAAGACTTATGCAAAGGAACCTCATACGATGTAAAGTTTAAAAAAAAATCATCCCACTTTACTTGTACATTACTTTTTTTACATTTTGCTGCGTATTAATTGAAATCTCCACCTGAAGTACCCACTTTCATGCTCATAGATGCGTCTAAAACTTGGGGAAATCTAAAGTATTGGTAGATGGACAGACAGATGAACGGACGAATGTATAGAATGACATTCTAAGGATTCCTTGTATGACTACAACTCTATAAAATATCTTGTTCTGGTTTACAGTTTAATTGGAATATAAATTAACATATTGTAAAAAACTTTTAGGTACAACGGTTGCGACCAGTTGAAATTAAAAAATAAGGCGTATGTAGAATGAGAATTTTTTACAGAAGCGAATTGGGCACCTAACGGAACTTTTTCAAGGAACACTATATTCAAAATCAGTAAATATTTACCATTTGAGTATATTGGCAGATACTGAGTGAGGGAGTATAACTGAAAAACTTCTTTTAGATGAACGAAGTGTACTCAACTACATTAAGATATTTAACATTTATTTATAAAGAATATCTCCCGATTTAAGCTGGTAAACTGTACATTTATTTAGGTAATTTAATAAGAAAGGATATCGATATCGATCCGATTCAGTACCGAGTAGATTTTTTCGAAACCGATACGTCTGTGCTCGATTTTTTTACTCATATGAATACTTTATAGCTGATGTCGTATCGAATCTCTCTCGAAATCCTGTCCTTAATATATTAATTGCCCCAAAAACTCCTTATAAATGGCAACTAAATGGTGGTAATAGAATTACTAAGTATTTTCATGTTGGTAGCACTTCCTACTGTTTAGAAAATGCGTCATTCGCTTATTCCGTTCCAAGCATGACAAATCAATTTAGCGTCACAGCATGCTATCTGTTTCGTGTTTTTGTTTTCCTACATTTGTTTTTATCTTTATTTAGATAAAAACTTTGATTAATTTAATTCTTGTTTTATTCTCTTACACTGAAAAAGTTTTATACGATTTGCATTACATTTATTCACTCACTGACTTTGATGTATGATTTTTGACACAGCGGAGTGTCCCGACATACCGTAAGTCGTCAAGCGTTTCCGTGTATATTTGGTTGTTTTCCGTGTATATTTGGCCCCTTACGATGATTCAGAACGTATGCCTGACAATATGTATGCATTCTGAATAGTTTTTGGAGCTACGCAGGACATAGGTATGTCGCTTTGCCATTAGACTGTTTTGAATTTTTTTTATGTTTTCACAATTCGCCTTCATTGTTTGATTTCTTACGATTTTGTTTTTTTTAATTTTTTTGGTTATGATACTACCTTTCAAAGTATGTTTTGTACAACGTGTACAAAACGTAATAGGTTTCATTTGCGCTATACATCCTCTAATAAACACCTTTTTTACTCGAAAGCAGCTCCTCGAGGAGGAGGTATTGTGTTTACCAACCGATGTATGTACGAGTATGTGGGTACGTTCAGATCTGAATGGAACGGAACTAATTCGATCTGTACAAATAAGGTATCGTTAGAATCATCTTAAACTTCCCGATGTTCTTAGGTAGATCTACGCAATATGGCAACTCAGAATCGCCATTTTGTCTAAAGTGAAAAAAACATGTATCTTGTATAAATAAATTAGTTACATAATAAGAAAATGTTTAAAAACTCATAAAGCAACATTATTGAGAATATGTCTTTCTGCAATTCAGTAGTATTCGAAGTAAAAATCTAGTTTTTATTACCTTAAAGTGTTAATTAGCATTCCCTTGTAAATATCAAGAAAATTGAAAAAAAAAACTTATTCCGTCAATGCTCCCATACACAAATACAAGGGCTTTGATGGACCGCTTAAAAAATGTACACGGTGTCCGGGAATAAGTGTCAGACAAAGAAATACGTTATTCCTTGACTGAACAATAATTTATTATCGTTAATATAAAATTTAAAAGGTGACCTTTTCCTTCAGAAAATTGAAAATAATATTCATAATTATTTGTCATCTATTTCGTATACATGATATTAGATTATTCGAGCGGCTCTGAACCCGCCAACAGCTGCGAAGACATCGTCATTGCGGGTAAACATCGCACTCCGGGCAATACAGGTGTGTTAAAAACAGTTAGTTATAATGTTATTTTTGCACTCAATTAGAAAAAGGGCGTGTTTTACGTTTTATTTCAACTATTTTTGGACACCGTGAATATATATATATATATATATATATATATATATATATATATGCATATATATATATATATATATATATATGTATATATATATATATTACCTTTCTAAACTTCTATAGTATTGTAGTGGTTTTTTTTTCTGTTAGAGATAGAACTTTCTTTTCATTTTTATGCATACTTCTGCTAATGTATTTAAAATGTGATTGCTTTTTCATTCACACGTTATTATTTCAAATTTAATAGTTCGTGAATAGGGCTGGAAACCCGTCTGTTCTGTACTACAGGGACCATGAAATATGCTATCAATGCAGTATTGTGTTAAATAAATGAACTTATGGTTACACTGCTGTAATTTTTTCGTGTGAAGTGCCCAAGCGTACACATTGTAATACATCAAAATTATTTATATTGCCTAAACACAGCGTAGTGTGTTATGTAAAACCATTTAAATAATTCATAAAAACAATGCAGCGTTTAGTTTCCAAAAGTCGAATTTCATAGTCACTCATAAATAATCTCTTTACACTGACGTTTCCTGTTTTCTGTGGATAAAATATTGAGCCGATATTGACAAACGTGTAACCGAAAATTATACTTCTTTCTTTTTCATGCGAACTATAATTTCACGATTCTCATAAACGTATTTTTTTAATTTATCTTGATAAATAAACAAGGTAAAGCACCGTAAAAGTTACGCGTGCGATATGAGAGGGTAATTTAAGTAGTCGTGTCTATAATTTCATCAATTGTAATGAAAACATTTTTGGAGCGCAATATCGCTGGTGAACCAAAGGACAACAGCTACTTTTGCGTTCGGCCTCGTCGCCTTTTAAGTACTCGACTCGACGTTGTTTACGCAGCTCTGCCGACGTTTCATCCATCCTTGGAAACGTACTGCGTAGTTTTGATAACGAAGATGTCTTCATTGATCGGCACAAAATATGTCTTGTTCAACGACCTATCAATCTGCTGGCGTCGGTTCAGCTGAGTAGGTCGCAGGATATGAAATAATTGTGGGTGGGTTTGTAAAAAATAGAATAAATTTTTCTTAGGTAGATTTTAAAAAATATGGGCTTTGACCTACGCCACGAAACAAACGATATTATATTTGTTAAAAAAATCAACTAAATAGAATTTCAAATAAATAAAGTTGCAAATAAATATACGTCGCTAGATTTTTAAATATATTTTTTATTTCTTTTATCTCCCCTAGGTTAAGTTGGAGGTATATCTAAATTAAGACAGGTAGAAATAAAAGTACTAATAACACACTTATTAGTACTTCAGGTTCAAAAGCTATGTGAATGCTTATATTTATTTTAAAAATATCAACTAACGACAGTTGCAAATAAAATTATGTCAATAGGTATTGGTAGATTTTAAATAAAAACCTTTGTCTTTTATCTCTACTAGAGATAAAAGTTCTAAGCACATAGGTACTTATTATTGCTTCACGTTCAAAACCTATGTGAATGCTTATATTTATTTAAAAATATCAACTAACGACAGTTGCAAATAAAATTATATCAATAGGTATTGGTATATTTTAAATAAAAACCATTGTCTTTTATCTCTACTAGAGATAAAAGTTCTAAGCACATAGGTACTTATTATTGCTTCACGTTCAAAACCTATGTGAATGCTTATATTTATTTAAAAATATCAACTAACGACAGTTGCAAATAAAATTATATCAATGGGTATTGGTATATTTTAAATAAAAACCATTGTCTTTTATATCTACTAGAGATAAAAGTTCTAAGCACATAGGTACTTATTATTACTTTACGTTCAAAAGCATTATGAGTGCTTATATTTATTAAAAATAATTTCAAAAAGATAAGAGTTGCGAAGAAACGTATATCGATAGACATTAGTTAGTTTTTAAATAAAGGCCTTTGTTTTTTATCTCTCCTAGGTTAAGTTGGAGATATATCTAGATTAAGAGATATAGAACAACATTGCCGGATGTATTTCCTATCCGTAAACGGCCTAATTATAATAGTATAACAGAGTTTTTGAATGTAAAATAATAATTAATAAGCACACATTTATTATACTTTTGCGTTCAAAAACACTTTGTCTTATATTATTACATAATTATGGAGTTTATTGCTAGAGAAACCGCCAAGCAATTGATTTATATTTATAATGATTATAATATTTATTATATAATATTTATATTATTGCCTAATATTACAATATTTACATAAATATTTGGCATCTATTTTGAAAAATAGATACCAAATATTATGGTGCTGTAAATCATTAGGCTTTATGTAAAGGTCTTTCAAACGACCTACAGCTTGTAGCAATTAATTGAGTGGAGTACACTGCCTATTCTACCCTGTGCGTCATTCATTACCGTATGTACGAATGTTTTGCAACCTTGTACCGATCTTACTATTAAGGTTCCATTTTAGTTATCTGAGCTTCAAATTTGTACGGTCATATTCCATAGCAACTTGTATGGTGAGATTCCACAGTCCGCCCATGTAAATAAATATCGCAATCTTAACAGCTTTCAAATAATTTGATAAAGAGATGTGGAATTTGGTCCAAAAAAAAAATCCAAATGAGTTTGAGAAAAAGTAAAGATTTTTTGTTATTTGTCAAACGGAACATAATATTGATTAACGGAACATATTATGATACGTTGATTTTAAAGTGTGTCATAATATGTTCCGAAAAAATATCCCATATCTCGAAAAGTACATAACAGACGGACATGACGAAATTATAAGGCTTCCGTTTTGCCATTTGGCCACGGAACCCAAAAAGTGTTAAAAACGTATTCAATACAGTAATAATAGCCCGCAGCTTCGCTCACGTATATATTTTATTTTTGCAGTGTACTTTTTCTCCAGTAACAATGTTTTAATTTCAAAGAAACCCTTGATCCGAATAAAAATAACGGTAAAATTTCGAAAATTGTTACCCGAGTTCTATCTTAGGAAAAAAGACAGAAGAGTTCTTCGTTCTGATATATTTTTTTAAATTTCCATACTTTATTCGTTAAAAATATTATGCTCGATAACAATACTGAGTTTGATAACTATGTAAACCTAACATAATCCAACCAAACCAACCAAACTTATTCTAACCCAGTGTAACCTAACCCAACCTGACCTAATCTTACCTCATCTCACACAGCCCTATCTAAACCAACCTAACCCAACGTGGATCAACATAACCCAATTTCAAGTAATCTTATCCAACTTAATCCAACATAAACTAACATAACCCAACCTAACCTAACTTAATCCAACATGATTCAACCTAACCCATCCTAACATAATCAAATTTAACTCAACCTAACTCACCTTAAACTCACTAAACATAAGCTAACCTAAAATATGTTTTTTCAAAAAACGAGGCAAAACGTCCCTAACCTAACCCAACATAATCGAACCTAACCTAACCTCGACTAACCAATATTTTATTCAAAGAAAAACAATTTTCTGACATGAGAGATGAAAAAGGTATAATTCTCAGCCACCATTGCCCTATTGCTTCCATTTACCGTCAGGTGCCAAAAGTGTTTTAAACCTTATTAGTGAGCAGAGTTCAGTCAGAATTTATTTTCTTAACATGCAGCGGGATAAAGTGGCACTTTTGGAAAGGTGGGATTACCCCTACCTACCTAGGACCGGGACCTACTCCCCGAATTTAGGTGGCACATCTTTAAATCAAAATAGTTTTTATATTAATTTGAATAAGACTTGGATCTTGACTCTGAAAGAAGTATCTCAGCGTAAACCTTAAGTCGAATCCCTGTAATAGTGTCGATAATTATCATTGGT
Organism: Druceiella hillmani; assembly: GCA_039881145.1. NCBI lineage: Eukaryota > Metazoa > Arthropoda > Insecta > Lepidoptera > Hepialidae > Druceiella > Druceiella hillmani. The sequence goes on from JAYKKI010000043.1 coordinate 16,942,163, forward strand.
GACGTTTTAAGCCCCGCGCACTCGGTCTTACTGCCAGAGTGTTAATTAATTCAATTTGAAATTTCTAACAGAACATTTGACCAAAAAATATTTAAAAATTTTATTTGTATCTTAACCAAAAAAATCTTTTAAAATATTATTTGTGCCTTAAGCAATATTTGAGTCAATGTTCAATTCAAATTGGTTTAATAGTTTTTTCGTGATACTTGAACAGACAAAATAGACAGATAAAACCTTCCTTAGGCAATATTACAAAGGGACAAAAGGTAGCCAAAGTTTTAATTTGAATTAAAATGAATAGTATATTCTCCAGCAATTATTGAGCGATATTTCAACAATCGGGCAGATAGACAAATGGGACGATAAAAATTCTGAAAAACGTGTTATAATTTTGGAAAAACCCGAATAACACATTTAATTCATTTTCTATAACATATTTTCAAAGTACAGAAACACCTCTTTTACAGTTTTATAACAGCACTAGCTTTTGTCCGCAGCTTCGCTTACGTATACTTTTTTATTGTTACGATTGAGTTTTCTCCAGTGATAACTTTTTTATTCCAAATGTTTCTCTGATCAGAATTTAAGGGCGCAGGCAAGCTCTCGGTAACCGTGCGCGCACCTTATATTAATACGGGACTTTTCGACCGTCTTTTGATATGTTTCTAAATCAAGACTTATTTGGTATACTACTTTACATACATAATTTATATACAAGATATAGTCCTTAAATATAGCTTTATTATATAGATCCCCCAAAAAAATTGCCAATTTTGACCCTTACTCAATCATCATGAAAACTTCTAAGAAAGTACTTCTAGTCGAATTAGAAACTTTAAATTTGGTACATAGCTTTTACATGAAAGAAAATGGGAAAAATTAGTTAAGGGTACATTAGATTCTCCAGCAAAGCTGAAACTGAAGTTGGGTGTAAACCATTTCTTTTTCAATTTGAATTATTTTCATTTTGGCTTACAGATATAAATTAGGCTTATGGTAAATTACCCTATTTCTGTTCTGTACGTGCCATAACTGTTACTAATAATAAATGCTGATCACTGTTGTACTGTACGCCTGTCCAAAAATGCTGTCCAAATAAATACATTTAATTTCACTGGTAATTGAAACCAAACTTGCAATATGTTCCTGAAAAAATACTTTAATATTAGTCGTTTCGAGTTAGTGCTACTCTTGTCGGTAATTCGGTAATTTTAATTATTTTTTATAAACTATATAAAGGATTCACGATATTTTAATACTGAGTGCTTAGGCGATAAACAATTTTAAAGACTGACTTATTTTATTATGAGAGTTATTTATTCTGCTCAGTATTTTGGATTTTTGAATACTAACTTTTGAATACTTTTGATATACTAGAATTACTGATATACGATGAACTCTGTAATTTTTTCAATTCTTAGTAAAAAGTCGTAAAATTCTATCAAAAACATAAATGTTACAAATGATGCGAGTTCTCTTTAGATAAAGTGTTAAAACTAAAATAACCGTCTAGGTTTAAGTGTACATTTTTAAGTACTTTACATAATTTTTATATATTAACTTGGTAAGTTTTATTCCTACAATAGGCTTTATTTGAATTTAAAAATATGCAGAGTTCAATTAAAAGTATATAAGAATGTTTGAGTGTCTTTTAAATTTAAACTTTATTCTAATTGTGATATTTGGAACTTGAAAGTTTTTTTTAATTCAAATCTTTTTCAGGTAATATGACGATTCAAAAGTAACTTGGGTCAATTTGTCATTTGTCACGTTTTTGATGAGATAAATATAGCAGTACAATTTAGAAACATGCTGACCGAAATTAGTGTGGGCGTGGGGAGGGAAGAAGGAAGAACAGAAGCTCTTTCTTCTGGTACAAACTCAAACCCGCGGAAATATGTACTCGACAGGAAAAATATTTTTTTCCAAATATCAGTACTGCGCTATATAGAAATACTATGTTCAATACACTGTAAATATAAACCAAACTAACCTTATCCAGTCCATTCTAATATAACCCGATATAACACAATTTAACACTATTTAACTTAACATAACGCAACCAACTTAACCTAATCCAAGTCACTCCAATCTTACTTAATTAAACTTCACCTTAATTATAATATATACATATATGTATGTATATATATATATATATATATATATATATATATATATATATATATATATTTTTTTTTTTTTAATGTTGGTGAGAGATGGGAATGAAGTGTCTTTCAATCATACTCGTCCCATTCTACTTTCTATTTGGTGCCACAATACTGTTTTGGACGTTATTAGCGAGCAAATTACAGAAATTTTCAAAATGTGTATTCATTGGGATGGGACATCCTCCCTCTTTCCTTGTACACAAAGTTCAGTAAGTCCTTATAAATAACTTATATCTTGCTCTCCCAAACATAAACCAAAATAACTTATAACTTAGCTTGAAAAAAGTTTGCATTTCCGAAATCTCTTGAATAGAACAAAAGTATCTCGTATATTAGGTTGTGCTTTAAGCCGTTTTAAGTCTTGGCACTCTGTCTTAAAGGCATAAAAAGTATTCATTAACTTTAGGAAGGTCATAAAATCGATAATGAATTTGGACTCTGTCCCGTGAAAAAATTCATATAATTTAGCTCTATAGCAGTTGAGACAGTGTCGTACAAAGATGAAGTTATCAGCCGATGTAAAAAACGTTTAATCGAAAGCCCCAAAATAAGAGCTCCGGTTCAGAAAAAATATATAAAATTCACTTTCTGTTGGTATGTTAATTATTTTCTATTATTAGGTACTTACCTGAAATAGCTAATTGTTCTGTCTGCCTGTCTTTTCCCAATCTCATGAACATAAGTAGTATTTTGCACTTTCCGCGACGTAAATAGTATGATAGTATGTATTACTGTCTGTAACATAATAACATGTATACAGATAATTATTAAAAAAAATATAGTTTAAAAAAACTAAAAAACATGCTTTTGTAGCATTATAAAATTAAATAGCAAATGTAGCGATATAAAATAAATCTGTACATTGGGCATTATCGTAGTGAAAATTAAGTTTAAATCGGTCTACAAGTTTTTTACGTTATGCTTAAAGAAAGAGACAAACAGATAAATAAATAACAGAAAGACGGACAAAACGCCATTAGGAAATATTTGAAAGAAACAAAGGCAAATTCGAATTTGAACCCTAAGGATTATTTCAATGATAGTTCCAGACAAATCAGTTCAGTAATTTTTGTGTGATACTTAAACAAATGGATAGACAGACAAAAATTGTAAAGAAAATGCCTTAATAGCATATTCCACTAATTTTCTCAAAAATATCTTGCAAAACCTACAAAATATCTTGATACACCTCTATCAAGAGTTAGACTTGTTATCATTCCAACTATGTATTTGTTTTTGAAAAAATATGGGTAATCAAGAGATTAGTGTTGGCATAGTTCATATTGTTTTTTGAGATTTACTTAGTAAAAAATAAAAATTTTATTAGACTTTGCAGATATTTGTTATTAAAGTATTATTAAACAATAATTATAAAACGAATGTCGTAAAATATGTTACAATTTATTAAAATGGAAAGAAATAAAAAGAATGAAAATATTATATGTTGTATTATTTTATATGTATTGTATTGTTGTGTTGTTGTATTGTAGCATTGCGGATCATAATTATACTGTTGATTAATTATTTTTTATTGTAGTAACTCTATAATAATGTCGGAGTTTTAATATATATTTAATTAAGTTGCGGCACAAGAGTGAATACAATATATACAAGAAAATTTGTCTACTTGTATACGTATAACATTAGACAAAGATGTAATTAAATTTTTCTCAACTAAATTAAATTATGTGAAGTAGTATTATTTCTACTTTATTTAAATTCTTTACCACGACCTAGGTTTCGTTGTATTACAACATCTTCAGGTGGGTAATTTGTATCGATCAGGTCAGTAATTTGTAAATATGTCTTTACAAATTGCCCATCTGAAGACATTGCCATCCAACGAAACCTAGATCGTGGTAAATAATTTAAATAAAATAGAAATAATACTACATCACATAGTTTCATTTGGTTCAGAAAAGCTTAATTATAATAAATTTCTACAAAATTAACGCCAAATATATTCAATAGCAAGGATGTAAATTAACGCTAGAGTTTTCTGAAATAAAAAGCCGAGTTATCCACACAAGACAATGTCTTCTACCTAATTGTCTTATCCTAGTATGAGCGACATAGGACTTTGACAACAACTTTTGAAGTGTATACACATATGTAAAAATATATTGGCAAAATTTAGTTTTAACTTAATCTCAAAGTTTATTAGTATTAATAGAGAATACGAGTGGCTGTGGCGTATTGACTTCACACGAACACATCCAGTTCGTCATCCAAAGCATTTTTCTTATCAATTATGTTATTTGATTTTCCGTAATATCGAGTATTTCCTAATATAAAATAATCAATATATTTCGTTCCATTTTGACAGCGTCGTGTCGCAGATCTTTTCTGACAAAAGTTATAATGCGACATTGCAGAAACGAATGTTATCTTCTAGAGGCTTTGGTCAAAAATATTTTCCTTGTCTGAACGCTCTTAAGCGCGTGCTCTGACCGTCTTCTTTTTGTATTCCGTACCAGTATTGGTAAAATGGAATACTTATGTAAAGATTTATGTGTCCGTTTGACCATCTAGTTGTTACCAGAACTTTTTTAAAGTTTCGGAATAAATCATCATCACCTTGAACACAGATCATGAATCGAAGTTATAGGCTACAGGCAAAATGAGCTCTTAGTGCTTTAACTCACAAAGCTGCAGTAAGGTGTGCATTACGTCAGCAATATCAAATTAGGTATCTGGATCGTAATAAATGATACAATTTTCGTACCTGTTAGTGGGTCGACTTAAAAGTACGGAAGTTTTTAGGTAAACTAAAAATTAACTTTCTATTTGTAAATTCCATAAATGGCTTGATAAATTTATTTAAATTTATTAGAAGAGTTCAGCATTACAATAACTTTCTTTTTCTGATTTTAGTTTTTTTGTCATAATTTAAAATCATTCATCAAATTCTTTTTTCAAAATGAAACTGCGTGTTATAAAATATGCGCATTACGTTCTCGTTAACCGTGAAGTACCTAACAAGAAAGGAAAATTGATTGCAATCTGGATGAAAACCAATTGTATAATTTGCAATTTTGTTTGTTATATAAACTTTTTTAAATTTTACATTAAAACGTTTGAAAATAGTAAACTTATAACAGCATTCTCGATTTATATACATATTTTCAAGTGCTAAGTGAAACGTATTAGTATTGCAGACTAATTACATGAGATCTTTCGGAATTTATTCAATCCAAATTCAAAAAGGAAATTTACATTATAGCCACCGTGTTAAACTAATATATCTTATCTCTTAGCCACGTATGACATTAATAACAAAGTTATAATATCGATCTCCTTATATTATAATTCCATCTTTGCTACGTAATTTAGAACTTTACATTTTTGTTAATAACAATAAGTTCATACAATTATAAAAAAAACAATGGATATTAATAAATATTATAATAAGATATTTGAGGTTGAAATCATAGATGTTAAAGTATATCCTAAAGTATCTTAATTAATTATAAAGTAAATTATGTTATCCGTGTTTACTATGTAACATCTTACACATTAATATATTCAGCTAAATACATAGTACAAATAACGTATACGATTACCTATACTCAAGGAGACCAATGGTTAAACATTAACCACATAACGTAAACAAGAAATCGAGGAGAATATTAACTATGCACATTATTATTTATCATCCGTATTGGTATTACTATGCTTCTGGTTAAGGTTCTACTGACTCACTTTCATTCACAAATGTTGTGAGTACGGCGAGCCGAGAGGTTGCCTTGTGAGAATCTCGGTCTTTGGCGCGTTGTGTGGTTGCCCGTGATCCCGCAGGGAATATATTTTGAAGTAGTATTAGGTATGATAATAACACTTTTCTATCCAATGTATGCTTGAAAATATTATGTATATAATTTTTGATTGGACAAACGTTTGTTAGAATTTAAATATTGACAGGACGTTGAGAATTTGGCGGGAAATTCGATATTTTTTAAAATTTTTAACTGACGATTCATTTCGATATCTACATTGAAGGCCAAGTCCTTTTCCTTCCAAGTTTATTTTGTCTTTATTCCTATAATTTTATATTTAATTGATATTTTATTTAATTTATACGATTTAGTAAGGAATTGTTAACAATTTGGTCATAGAGGACAATTATGAATAATTGTATAAACATCATTTCTTAACCAATAGAGATAATGTAAAATATCACATTTTAAGAATGCTTATCACTTTGGAAATATGTAATTTTATATGAAATATTTAATATACATTTGGGACATACTTCGGAATATGTGTAAGTTAAAAGATAATGAAAATATAAACGTTATGTCATAAGATACCCACCGTTCCGGACTAATGTTTGAAGCAAAATACAAATAATAGCACACCGTATTGTCTATGAACGATAAGTTGCTTTCAAAAGTCAAATTGTTTTTCGCCATTATTGTTAAGTTATTGGTGTTTTCTTTCTTACTCTTATTTTAAAAGTAAATAGTAAAACATTCTGATTGTTTTTTTAAATTATGTGTTTCTCCAAAATCGTCAAGTGGATTGTTATTTTATATGAGAGTTCATAACAGCAAAATATCTTACATAATAGTTTTATACAGGACACTAATGAGATGTTAAAAGTAAGTATCAACGTGTATACATGTCATGTTAAGTTTCACATACTTTTATAAGAATTTGTATATATTCTTTCATTTAAAAAAAGAAGTGAAATTATCGTTAATGATAAACCACATTTATACCACGAAATGATATTTATCAAAATTGTATAATGTTTGTTTCTTTGTAAACTATTGACTTTGAACTATATCTCTAATCTTTATGTCAGGCGCGAGTAATTTTACGAAAATGGTGATAAATATTTATTCATAAGTTCGTTCCTACTTACGATATAAAGTAAGTTAAGAAAAGATACTTTACAATGTTGACTGAACTTGAATTTCTTTCAGTTATTGGAAAATTTGAGCTTGAGCGACACAGAGAAAACATACAGTTGATCGCTCAAATTAAAATATTACAAAATTACTAAAGGATATTATACATTGTAGGTATCACTATTTATGCCTTGGCGTGTTTGTTGTTTGCTATGAGTAACAAAATGATATGTGACATTAGTATATAAAATGTGACGTGATATTACTATTTGGGCTGCATCAGAAATGAATGGTCGTTAAAAACTAAAAGATTAACAACGTTTTATGATTACTATTCTTCATTCCAAACATTGGTGTCAAAAATTAAAAAAATATACATCGATGTGTAGTGACAAATGTGTAATGAGAAAAAGTAAAGAAAGATATTTATTGAAATAATTTCAGTTAAAATTAGTGGTTTCTTAGATTTATTATAAGGCATATGATCTTGACAGCGTGACGCACAGCGGGGTCCTGGGTTCGATCCCGACCGTTCGTCGAGTGGTCCTGTGGTGTTTTGCTTGTAATTGTGTAGTACCACACATCAGTGACGAGCAACAGCGCTATTGGTGCAATAAATTGCGCATTGCTATCACCAACTCGCCTACCCATCGTGGCTTTTATGGGCCTTACCTCCAATGATAATGTACTTTGCATGAACAAGGCTATTTACAGTATTGGACCGAGACGGGCTGTTGATGATAAAGTTAGTAGAACAAAATATTTAAACATTGTGACCGAAAATATCGTGTTTTTATTTTGACTACGTGGTTTTTCACTGACATCGATGTTTTATAAAATGATTTGACATTCCCGCTGGCCGTTTTTTTATTTTCAAGTTTGATGTCTGTTTAACTGATAATACCGCGAACACTATGTTTTTGGGTATTTATTGGAAGAAATTGTTTAAAGGTTTCCTATTCAATCATACTGTCAAATTCAATGCTATTTCAACTGTAAAAGCGTTATAAATACATATTGAACAATTATTGGTATTAGAAGCTATTGAATTGAGTAGATCGAATATTTGAAGTCACTTTAAAATAATTGATATTTTTCCGTTTTTCTTTTTCATTTTGTAATTGAAATGAAACTTATAATAAACAATATTTTTGGCATTTGTAAAGACTACTACGATTCAATTTATTAAAAAAAAATACATTTCCAAATGGTTTTGTTGTTCTTAACATTTTTTTATTTAATACTATCTAAGTGTCGGTTTAAGGAGACGGGTTAGACATCGCTAGAGAGTATATTTAAAAACTTGAATGAAATCGGTTGAAAATTTTAGGTGCTTATTAAGAATATGGCAAATATACATTGTGTTCCCCACAAAGATTCAGCAGTTTGTGTTCGTATTTGTACATTAAGTGCTTCATTATAAAACAAAAAAAACGAATCAAGTTCACAAGCACGTCAAAACATTCAATATGTTAAAAAAATAGTAAAAACTTAGTTTAGCCAGGCGTGTGTCACTGCGCAGTGTAAGTACGGTTACTTACCGATAAAGCGCGACCCACTCACTAGGCCAAGCGGCTAGGGTTGTCAGATGCCGTGTAACCGTTCTAGATCACGAGAATTCGGTACTAGGTACAATAGTAAAACATTAGTTGGAGTTACCACGATTTCGTATATTAGAAATTATTAATCAGATTAAAAAATTTACATGATAGAGAATCAAAGGTATAATATACATGACTTGATTTATATTTTTATTTATGTAACGATAGTCAAGAAGTATCTAAGTCACAAAATTTATGGAATGAATCAATTTTACAAAACTTTCATCAATTTTGAGCGTAATTCACGTACAGTTTCCACATTTTTAAGTAATACATGCAGCGAGCTGCTTTACTAAAATGTATGGGGGAATTGATATAACACAGTCAAAACTATTCGTCGATCGCCATCACTCGAGCAGCACATCGATTCCGGATGGTCTGACGTCTTTCTTATTTTTATTTCGTAACTTGTCCATTATACACGGTTAATTTTACTAAGCGTCTGTCATTTTGGTCATTCTATTATTTATGTAATGTAATATTTATTAAATGGTTTTACATATTTTTTCCCAAAATGCATATTAAAATTGTCGTTTTGTATACCTTGCTTAAAAAAACGACTATACATAAACTCGTGTAGATATGTATATATGTATATATATATATATGTATATGCATGTATATGTATGTATATATATATATATAAACATATATATATATATATATATATATATATATATATATATATATATATATATACATATATATATATATATATATAATCTATCAAACATAAATATACATTAAATTTGGTCTATACTTTCCTTTAATCAATAAATTGCTTTTTTGTCACAGTTGGTGTTATAGGAAGAATTAAGTTTCCTAGTAAATTTACAAGTAAGCCACGTATTCGTAATTTTTAGACTACGGACTTTTATGATTATCATATTGATTTTTTAAGCGATCGGTTACTTAAAAGAAACTAAAAACTCAAATTTAATTTCTGTTTTATTACAATTAACTCCCCTTAGTACTGTTAAAATAAAGATACACAATTTAATTACATCATAGTAGGTCTGGTCGAAGAGAGATTTGATAACTATTCTAAATACAATTATAATTGTATTCGACAATAATAATTATTATTGTCGAGCAACTCTACACACCGCGGCATTAAACACGCGCGGAGTGCGTGACTGACACTGTCAAGGCAGATTAAGTGTTGTGCTCGCGCCGTTAGACTTATATTCGCTTGCACGCAAGCTCGCCTCGTTTCGTAGATATATTTTTATCAACACCGCAAAGGGAAGTACTTAAAGTCTTGTAAGTTAGTACTAATTCTTTTTCTGTGGCATATCTTTCAATTTTTACTCCATTAAACACAACGTTTCTCACTGGTCTGTTACAATATTTTTATTATTCAATGAATGGACTATTCTTATGTTAATTAATAGCGGCCAAATAAAAATGAAAGGTTACAAATTTAACCATTATGCAGCCGTAGAGGAGAATTATTGTAATTAATATTTATTCGACTGAATCGTTTTTAAAAGCTGGTGTGCATTCGGTATGAATAACGAACTATAAATTCCCATGGATGATACGACTTTCTAAGAAATTATGATGTGTGACGGATTAGGGAAATCCAGAATTTTCTGCAGGAATAGTTAATTGTATAGTGGAGTACTTTAATTTCCTCTTCGAAACCTATTTATATGTGTTGGCAGAACAATTACTGTTAGTCGTCGTTCTCACGTTCTTAAACGCAAACACTTTTTAGTTAAGAAATACTCTCGTCTATTAAGTTACATACATTTTCGGGCTTCGGCGTGAAAAATTCTGGAGGAGAATATAAAGCGTATAAAAGTTCAAGGTAAGTTTTAATTTTTAATTCTTAATTAAACGATAAATAATTTTCATTAATAATGGCAGTTTCTACTGATACATTTCTAAAAAAAAGTTGTTAAACTTACAGCAATATTTTTTTAATATTGTAGGCTAAAGCATTGGGATTGTAGCTAGGGATTGAGCGATTTGACATCGATGTTGCTAGTTGAATGATGTTCATTGTTTTTGATGAATGAAGAAAAATGAACTAAAAATTGTCTTACCCGATTACAAATAAAAAAGAAAACATTATGAAATAAACGTCATTCCTTTGAATTTGATATTTTATAATAAGTTCAGAAACGATACGGAATATTGACGTTGACCGGGTTCATAAACATACCTATTCATAAATTTTGTAATTTGTTATTTGAATAACTTCGTAAATTAATGTTACTGAAGGTCGATTGAAACTCGAAGGCTATATTTTATATATTTTATTATCGATGTTTAATTATTTATCATCGATGTTACATGAACGTGGATCATCCCTAATTGCAAAGGAATAAATTAATGCTTTGCGTACGTGCGGTACTGTTATTTAATGAATGGATACGTGGGAATCAAAACAAAACGTAATAAAAATAGGTATATGAAGAAAAACCAGTTCCTCAACTCTACGAATGAACTTATGTGATTAATTTATGCTATTAATTTTATTATTCATAGCATAGCAACATAGTACGACGCACGAGACTATTTTGCTATTTTTATATCAACGATACGGAGACGTATTAATAACTATGGATAAAAATGTATTTCTATTGTCAAAGTTTAACGTCTCAATTATGCGAATACATGCTTGAATTTTTTATTAAGGTGATGGCTGCCCTGAATGTTTATTATTGAATTTATTTTTAAAGAAGTTATTCTATTTACCGCATTAAAAATTTTATTCCAAATAATAGATACCGCTATGTTGATACTCAAAAATAATCAAGTTGAATTCGAATATACAACATATAATCGAATATAACAAACAATTAAGTCGAAATCGAATATAGTGGCGATATATTTCGTGACAGATATCGTTATCTTGATTCTCGAAAACATTGTGAAATTAGAATTCAGCACCCTACGATTAGTCGGATTCAATTGTAGCGATGACTCGTTGTGAAGGAGACATCTTGGTTCTTAAAAGCATCGTGCGTGAAATTCGAATTCAACATTCTGAGTTAGTCGACGTTCAACGTACACAAGAGTGTATTTGACGATTTACTTCGAGATCAACGTATTGTGACGATTTACTTCGAGAGAAACAGATGCGCCATTTTAGATCTCTGTTTCTTAATTAGAAGCCCGTTTGTTAATTAGAATCATGAACTATATCTATACCAAATATTTAATGAAAATTTGTGCAGCTGGTTAGATGTGATTGAGTAATAAATTCCAATTAAAATATACTTTTCGTAATATTGGAGTTCGACGCCGAGCGAATCCGCGGATTAAGACCTATGTATTACTCTGCCATGCGAACTATGCCCACGGCTTTTCTAAACTTGACGATTAGTTGTCGAATTGCAGAGTTATTAAGTAACAAAAAAATAAACTTTCAGGTTTTAAGTTTTAGTAGGGATTGTTTTAAGTTTCTTTTAAATCTTAAATATATTATAATTTCAGTTGTAGTAAATTTTTGATGTTTATTTAAATAAATATGTATATTTAAATAAATATGTATAACATTAGGAAATATTCCCCTTATGGAAATAGGAAGCACTTAACGTTCACGGTTCGTGCCGACCTCTTTTTGACCTTCGTAATTTATCGATAACCTCATAAGTTTTTTTAACTAAAAAATTAAATGTCTCGTGCGAATACGATTACACAATTAATTAGTAACATGTTAGAGATAAGTAAAGGGCATGTTACTCACGATGTTATTATGATTTATATCATTAAGTTAAAAACATCCGGGTCGAAACAAGAACAAGACGAGACATTTTTAAGTTTATTGATTGCAACTTTCCCTGATCGCTTCTTTGATGTACTTGTTTTCTCAACAAGATATTTGAATTGAACTGTCGAAATCGAAGGATTTATTTGTCGTATAGGGCTCTTACTAATTTTGATTTAGCCTTTCATACTTTAATTATTTTAAAGTTTTGTAAAAAAAGTCGAGTTACAAGATTATTTTCCTTAGGCATAAATTATGTTTTTGGCAATTATGCATTTATTTAGTATAGTTTTTTCGACTCAATTCACATTTTTTGTCAGTAAACACTTAATATACAAATAAGCATATACCTTTTTATATATTAAACTTGAAAAAAACTAACAAAACGTAATAAACTGAAATAAGTAAAGTAATCCATAAAAAGACGTTTTTTCCGACATTTGATAGAACCCTTTGCCAATACTGAAAGCACTTTTGAAACCTATTCTTTACTAAATTTATTGTGACTATCCTTAGCAGATTATTTCTTTTTTCGAGCCACCCTTTATATGGGCATTAAAGGAGATTGACGAATATAATATAGAAATAACTAAACTTTCCGACTACTAACAAAAATAAAACTTATTAATATGTATTGGTATGAGTATCAGTGTGCGACACTGAAACTGCCATAAATAAATGCATAATAAATTCACTAATAGCGCAGTGAACCTACCAGTTGGTTCACACATCCGGGATTTTGTACACGCAAGTGAAGCGGCGCGGGGGGAGGGGATTAAGGTGTATATCACTAGCTACACCTACCCGAGCGGGCATACGTCACTGAGGGATGTCCCGCTCATTGAAAGTATGCGCTGACCGAAATTGTTAATAACCTGAAAACTAAAAATACTAATAGACGGAGTCGCTGGTAACAAGTATGTATATATACAAAAATCCAATTTTCGAAAGAATCTTTCGTAAGTTTAGTAATTCATGATTATGATTCCTCTTTCATTAAAACGTTGAAATGGTTTCTTGTTGAACATGATTTGATTTAATTTTTGAGTTAATGATTTAAGCAATTTTGTTTATTAAACCGTTGCAAGAAGTGTGACAAACAAAAAATAAGAAATTTGGGAAATTGCTTTACGTAACGCACAATTTAGAAAAAGGTTTGATCGTATGTCAAGAAGAAAGAAAGTTCAAAGACTGAATAAAAAAACGAATCAAAATAAGTAATTCTTTTTTCTTCATGCAAGTGTGAGCTTGCATTTCCATTCTCCTGTAATCCACGCTTTTAGATGGAAGTTTCCATCAAAGATTGCTGGTAATCGTGCTCAGAACACGTCAGCTGGCTCTTGCTATTCATGTTTACATGTTTTGAAGATAATTTCACACCTTTGATAATGTTATTCATTTTTGGGCGGTTTATATTTAGGCCTTTCTTCTTAAACAAGTGTTATGTATATTTCATCTTCGCTTCGATTCTTTGTGAATGCAATCTCGGCTTCCACAACTGACTACGAGAGTAGACTTTTTTTTAGAGTACTTTTCGTTTATCTGTATTTTTGTATTTTTTTTTTTGTATTTAGCATTTTTTAATATCTATACGGCTTGTTTGTGTACTGATATATGTTTCCGTAGCGCGCCGTCTAACATATAAACTGGAACACGGAAGAATCGTGAAAAGCATGAGTATAGTTTTATAGAATTCAATATGGGACGAATGTGTCATATTGTAATGCTTCGTAAGAATGACTCCTAAACAATGGAGAGCGTATGTCATTGTCCGTTTGGGGAGAACGTATCTACCACTGCATTATCACGAACGAAGTAATATTTTGCAAAAAAATGATTCCCATTGCCTTTAAAAAACATATAATAAAAATTTTGATGATGTTTTGTGATAAAAAAAATTGTCAATTAAAATCATTAGTTGTTCCTCTGGATAAAATGAAATAAATGAAAACGGAAACTAACGTTCTGATTCAAAAGTACTGTTGTTTTGTTTAATTTTGCAGATAATTTTGAGATTTCATTTATCATCATTGTAACGAAGTAACTGAACAAGTTTTATTTAGCCTTTAGTAATTTATATCATTTTCGTTTCTCTTTCATTAGGGTTTGGGGTCTACTCGGCAATATATTAAATTTTATAAAACTATTTTTAAACTTCGTTACCTTGGCTTTGTAAGCCCCAAAAGACTTGGATGGTTATGGATAAAGTACCCCTAAAAATCTTTTAGAAAATGTTTCGAAATTTCACTAATTTTCCAAACTATATCCTCTCGCTGATCATTTGTAGGTAATTCTTCTTTTACTTAGGTTATTTTAAGAAGTATTCGTGGAAATAATTTGTAACAAATTAATTTGTATACATATTCTTATAGCTCTATATAAATTTATATATTCAATTGTTATTTTTTATATATTCGATTATTATTTATATAAATTTATATGTTCTGCCTGACTCTTGGGATGATATTGACTGAACACTTGGGATGATATTGAAATTTTGAGACTGAAATGTTAATTGAACGCGTCATTATGTTTTATAATCGATTAGTAAGTCGCTATAGATCATACGACATACTCGTGCCATACTTAAACGTCACAAAAGTTTATTCATATATTAACATAACAATTTGATGATAATTAATGAATTTAAAATCATTAGCTGTAACTCTTTGTTAATTACCCCTAATTCAGCTGTATTTAATTTGCATTAAAATTGCATTAACTTTTGTCAAATTAAGATAAACTTTATACAGTAATAAGCACGCTTCTGATACAATAAAATAATTAACAGTACATTAAAATATAACATGACGTCTTGGCAAAGTCAATCACATTTTTTTCACCAAATGCGTTCCACATATGGCAGTATCTAAGGTTATCTGTTCACGCGACATTATATCTTTTTGGCTTACGATGCATGTTAATTAAATGTTTACAGCTCGGCTCAGAATCTACGTATTGAGATCGCGCTGACGCAGCATCATTAGTACGACTGTTAATGCAGAAATTTTCAATGATGCCGATCGAAATGAGCAGAGTGCTTGTTGGCAGCCAAGTTTGTCGTAAACGTATTTTAATAAAGTTACTACGGTTCAAAGAAACATGCAAAATGTGATTTCATGCATTGTAATGTTCGTCTCTAGTAATGAAAATAATGCGATAGTTGTACGTATCTTTAAAAATGATAAATTGTACGTTCAACCTCTTCTTCATGTAGTGCGTTCTCCTAACTGATCATTAAAGCTATTTGAACTTTGGATACGACTATCCGAAAAAGCTAATGATTACTTTTGTTCTACCACTTGTGTAGGTTCGTCAGCCAGGATATTCTACTCCTGCCAGGTCTTCTTCCGTACTGTATTTTACCTTGCATAATGGGTTGAAGGAATTGGTATCTCCTCTGGCGCATGACATGTCCGAGGTATTGGAACTTGCGTTTTTTGCGCTTCTTAAGATGTCTGTGTCGTTTTTTACGCTCAACGACTTATGAATAACTAAAACCTTTCTGGCCATATGTTTTGAGTGTCAGTCATATGTGTTACTTATCAAATTGTTTTTATCACTTTAACTCGGCTAGAATTAGCAAACCTTTACAGAAACTTCTATTTAATGTGATATCAATGTATTCCCCTACGCCTCGTGGGTTAAGAATTGAATTTTAACAAGACCGTGTATGTATAAATAAAAATATATATATTTTTAATATTTTTATTACACTTATAACGAAATCACCAAAATCATAATGATTAATCATACCCACACATCAGGATCTTTGAGACCTCCTAATGGCGCTTGGTTTCATTTTCAATTACGAATTATTAAATTTTTATTTTCTATATATTTTTATTTATTTGTATTCTTTAAAAATAGTTTGAAATAAAAAAGTTTTGCTACCAAAAGTTCTCCATATTTTTTTAATCTCAGGGTCTTTGAGACCCTAGCGTACATCAAGAGGATTATTGTGGCAGACACGGTTAAAGTATTATCATGTTTATAATATAAAGACCGTTTAAAGAAGTTTCTATTATGAAATATTTAGGTTTAAAGTGAACAGAAAAACGCTCATAAATTACTAGCGCTCATAAATTTTACGTGAAATATTCGAAGTATTCAAGCGAGTAAATTAAATGCAATTCAATGTTTTTACAGTTTTGCACTTTTCACCAACTTTAGTTGCCACGACTCGCTCCAAATATATACACATCAAAGAGGAATGGACTCGCAAACAATTCGGAGTGAACCTTGCATCCTAGTGATGCCTCCATATTGTAATAAATACGATTGTTAGGCTCCCATAGTAATCAACAAACATTAATTTATGTAAAAATTGTCCAGGTTACTAAGTTTGACGCCGTGCCTGGTGAGATCAAAGTGGTTAGGTATTTGCCATTTTGTGATGCCCTGTGCTGTCCACATAATCAGAAGTGGTAAAACGAAACAATGTAGTTAGTTTGACAACTAGTATATGTACGTGTTCCAACTGCGAATATCATCAATTACGATCAGACATGCGCAGTACAGGAGCGGTTAATATACGACAAGAATTTAAATTATGTTCCGGGATTGTTTAGGTTTATGTAAATTAAGACAGTACGTTCGTTCCCAGGCAAGGTAAACCATCGTTTTGACTACAAAGAAGTACGTTTTTTGGTGCGCTGTTTAAAATAAAATTACGTAAATGAGCAAAAAATATGGCCCGAAGTAGAGCCATGCGCGAACTGTGAAGAAAAATGTGGCATATCTACAAAAGCACTTATGTATGAAAAAGATATAGTCGTATTAAAGATGAACAAACTACCTCTACTTTGAGGGCTACCTTTGGAGCGTTAATGACACGTGTACTCATTCTTCAGGGGGAAATAAATTCCCGCCCTACGCGCAAGGAAAGCAAAAGACTTGACCTATATAAGGACATAACATATATACGTGGGTCTTGAAATAAATTTTGGTGAAAACATGGCCTTGTTGCTAAAATTTACTCCTGTTTGAATCTTACATCGTTTTTCTACGTTCGTATTAAGAAAAAGGCGTAGTTACAATTGTTTTGTAAATGGTTTTGGGTAAAAGTCAAATTGTTCAATAAATTAATTCGCGTACTTAAGAAATGTACGTTCTAAACACAGCCAGTCCAGTGGTCATAAACCTATAATGCCATAAAGGTCATGCACCATATACGGGCATGTTAACTTTAATTGTTGTTAGCGATGGCGGTGATGTCATACGGCGGCAAACACAGTATATAACATTGTATGAGATACAATTGGTATAAAAATATAAAGTTCCTATAAGCAACAGGGAGAGTAGACAATCTGAAACGATACAATATTAATGAAACGACACGTAAACATCTTCAAGCCTTGTCGATGTTTCAAGGTAACATAATTTATATCAAATAATGATAATTGTTTGTTTTGTGGAAGTTAATTCATGTGACTTGGAAAATTTTAGCACATGTTGATGGCTGTTGATATTTTAATAGTATTCATATGAAGAGTGCCTAAAGAAACTTCTAAATGCATCGTGGGCATTAATTGAATGATGAATGACTCAATTTGATGATACATACAAGTACCTACGAATTCAATTTTTTGTCAAACGCCATAACACAACTCATTAGTCAAACGGTTAAAAGTTTATCAACGAGTTTGTCGTTCATAATGACATACTTGAAGTACTTATACTTAAAAAATGTGAATGGAATTAAACTTGCGTAATCAAATTTCTTTATCAAGAGTGCTTAATCAACTTACAAGATGTACTGTTATGTTTACTATACTAAGCAGACTTTTACTATAATATAAATTTAATAAATACAATGTACTGATGAATTTTAAAATTAGAAAAAATATTCCAGTATTGTTTTTAGAGTTCCTTGACTCAAAAGGATAAACGGTACATTTGTGAGGTCACTCACACGTTTGTCTGTCTGTCACAGCCGATTTGCTCAGAAACGGTTTGAGGTAGAAGATTGAAATGCACATATGGCACAATTATAAAGAATATTAACCTGCATATATTTCAACAGGTAACACTTCAAATATTAGTATTGTAATATTAGGGGGAAACATTAATATTCGAAAAACAATTTAAATTTCCTACATAGTTTGAAAAATATTTTCTCGGTTTCGCGGTCTGTGAGACTTTTTCTACAGTTTTAAATCTACCTGAATGAATTTATGTAATTATTAAAATTTCAAGGAATATGTTGGAAAATATATAAAAAAAGCAATATGTTTTCGCACGCTTTTTACGTGAAAAGTTCGCGCGAAAATGATTTTTTTAGTAGTATATAAGGAAAGGTATTTAAAATGAAGTTTAGGTTGTAGAGCCCCTTTTGCGTTAGTTTACAAGTGACATGATTAGATGTGTCTCCCTCGTCTTTATTTTACAACTATGGCTTTAAAAAATATGAACAAAATTTAGATTACTAGGATTTTTACAAAATTTTCAAGCTAGATCTGTTTCGGTTAACAATTTCAGGAGTTGTAGACAATTACCGCACACTAATTTGTGCGTGTTCCGACTCGCAGTTGACCGATTTATATTTTCTTCGTGTATTTAAATAGGATATTTAAAATATATATTCTAAAAATATGCGAAAATAGAGTACACCAACCCCCTCATTTCCGAAATTACTGAGTCAAAAATCATGAAAAACATGGTTGGTAAAATCTGATTTCAATTATAGAAAAACTGGCCATTTTTTTAGATCTTATAACTTTTGAAATATGCACCATGTTTTTAGGCCTATCAAAGATCTAAGTAGGCGATATATTTAGGTTGTAAAAAATTCATATTTGTAAACAGTTACGGAACCCTCATTGCGCGAGTTCTACTCGTACTTGATGGATATTTTTTTTGTTAAACCGTTTCAGGCAATAAGGAAATTTTGTCAAGGTGTTCCTTATATTTGTATATATCTATGTCTAATAAGGTTAAACCAGTGATAAAATCTTCATTGATTCTAACATTTTTGGTATTATCTACAGAACATTAAAATAATTACATTTTTTATAAAGAAAACTAAAGAATACTTGTAGAACTCGCTCTACGAAGGTACACATTTAGCCACTTATAAACGTCTGCATAGTATTTATAAATAAACTATTTACAAATATTAAATTTAACGGCCTATTTTATCTTTCACAAGTTTAAAAACATGGTGTATTTTTAAAAATGTCAAGATCTAGGTTAATTGTTATACATACGACCGTTGGGGAGTTGAGTAATTTCGGAAATATTGGGGGAGGGGTACATATATTTTTAACGCTTTATCCAGTATGTCTGAAGACATACCAAAAGAAATTACGAAAAAAATATTTCTCATTTATTAACATATAATTTATACATAGAGTACTTTTTTAAACATATCTTGCAACTTAATCTTTCAGCGCTGTGAATAGTTTTAAATTATGTAAAGAATTTAAAAATATTTCACAGCGTTCATCAAATGTAAAATTAAATGTATTATTAAAAATAACAATAAAAAAGCTATCGATATCGATATTTGCCCTTACGAATATTATACGCCATTTTATTTCATACTATCTAGAAAGATAAGTAGAAATTCTGATAAAATAGGTTTCATCGGTGACTTTATTACGTCTTTATGGGAGAATATTGATAGAAGGTATTAACCTTCAAAAGCAAATGTGATATTCGTAGTTCAGCGCAGGGCTATACATGGTTTAAAATAAAAACCAATAAACAATACTAGTAACAAATTAAATATTAGCATTCAGGAAAAAATAATTAGTTTTTATATTCCTTAACTTTCTTTAATTTTAACAAAATATTTCATGCTAAATGCTATGAAATGCTAAATGCTGTGAAATGCTAAATAAGATGAATGTTTTAACATCAGTTGGGCAGTAATCTCATCCTTTTAATCACCGAGTGTGATAATAATTTTATAAGGGTTCCGTTATAAGGTACGGAACGCTAAAAAGGAAACCGGTGTTGGCTAAAATGGGGAATGACGCATAGTGCTATATTCATTTTATATCGATAATTAAACGTGAAAACTGGTTATGGTAATAAGAGTACATATCTACGTGTACAAGAAAAACAAAGGTACATTCAGTGGATGGATAATACGAGTATGTGATGGATGACTGTGAGAGCTATTATTGATTCTTGACAAACGAACGTTGTCGGCTGGCATTGTAGGTTTACTTTTTTTGTTCGCTATGAATTCTAGCAATACGGGGAAATATTATCATGGCAATAGTATGGAGTATGACCGAAAATATAGGACGTAACATTAGCTAAGGCGATCTAGTCACATGATCAGGCATGCGCATTATTAGACGAAATATTCAATCAGTCGTTGGGCCTTTATTGTCGTCGATTTTTTTAAATTATAATACTATGGTAAAAAGTTTGTCAAACATAAATGAATATGTAATGTGAGGAGTTATACCTATATTTAAGAAAAATATTACATGTCTCGGCCACATATATATTGTGTTTGATTTATAGTGTGCATGAATGAATAAAAAAATAAGTAATTTTGTGATTTCTATTAATGTTATGAAAGTCAGCTTCGCTCGGAAGTGTGTCATTGAAACACATTGAAACGACGGACCCGCATTTGGTATACAGATTGCAATAAAATGCAAAGTACTTATTGAATATATTTGGCGTTAATTTTGTAGAAATTCATTATTCACAATTAAATGAAACTACGTGATGTAGTATTATTTCTACTTTCTTTAATTTCTTTAGCAAAGATCTTTGCTAATATCACACCTGAAGATTTTGTAATACAACAAAATTTAGGTCGTGGTAAATTTCTCACATCTTTACAGGTACATTACGTAGTTTCATTTAATTGTGGATAAAGTACTTACACAAAGTGCATCTTTAAACTTTTTGGAATAACTGTGGTGAATTTTAACCTAATTTAATTCAGTTATCTTTGACATTAACCAAACGAACAGAAATACGATATAATAATTATACGCAGTAGGAGAGAAAGCCAAATTCGAATAAGCAGCAAAGCTAGGGGATAATTCATTTGCAGATAGGTATATTTATTATATAGTTGCGTAAAAATTCGAATTCAAAGAATTTAACTTTTCGTATAGGTACCCATGTACAACACATTTTATTTTCGGCTTTAGATATTAAGAATTAGATGGTAAACACTATTTTGTCTTATTCAAATACTTTGGCTCTCACAAGAACTATTAATATACAAAGGAGGTATATTTATTATATAGTTGCGTAAAAATTCGAATTCAAAGAATTTAACTTTTCGTATAGGTACCCATGTACAACACATTTTATTTTCGGCTTTAGATATTAAGAATTAGATGGTAAACACTATTTTGTCTTATTCAAATACTTTGGCTCTCACAAGAACTATTGATATACAAAGGGTTTGTAAGTTTTGATAAACTTTATTATTAAGCGTACTAAAGACGAGATTATTTTATCGCTAGAAGTAACTCATTTTCTCACATCTTTACAGGTTCATAATAAACATTCCTGATTAATTACGGTGTCATGTATAGAATTCATGTAAAAGGCTTTCGGAAGAAATGCTTGCTTTTATTAGAGGCCCTTTACCGCTATTCATAAATATTCAAAGAAATTTATAAATATATAACCGATCGGTAAATAAATAGAAGAGCGTAAAAATTTTCTTACGTGAACGCGAATTACCTGTTTGGTGACTCTGCTGCCATGTTTATACTACGTGAACGATACAGCACGCGGCGAGCACGTGGATATTGGCCGTTGTTAGTGTGTTTTCGTTATATATTATTTTTAATGATCGTAACTTTGCTGCGCCTGCGCAGCGCAAAGATTCCTTTATTTTTTTCATTTACGATGCTTAATTTTCCTTTGATACCTATTGTCGTGTACTAGGAAAATACGTTTGGTTTAGGCTAATTATTTCCTTTAGTGTAGTTAAAATATTTTATTACTATTCAAGATAGAGCATTGGCTAGAGAGGAATTACAAGAGAGATATATGCATTTTTAATGATAAAAAATTTTCTAAATATGTATATAATTTATGGCAACTGGTGCTGTTACACAATGCGTATAAATTTAAAATACGTAACAATATGCAGAATGATATGTCTTGTAAATATTAAAGCTTTGTTTTTTTCGCTTTTATTTGTTAGACGTGTGAATTGTATCAATTGCATATAGTGAATATTGTTATAACCTAAACTATACAGATAATTATTGAAAGTCCATCTTAGTTAATAATTAATGTTGGCGTAAAAGTGATCTCAAAGAATAGTAAAAATAGTTCAAATTAAACGTTTGTGGCACGGTAATAAAGGCCCAGGATCACGCAGAAGTGTTCATTGCCTGCATGTCAAACGCAAACAGGCAGTGGGGGGAGGTGCGGCGAAGGGGCAAATCGACTTTACTGTCAGAGTCAAAATTGGCGCTCTAATGGAACAACGTTCCTACGCCGAATTGAGCTCAACAATTGTGTTAACTAAAGCCAATATTCGTCATAAACGAGACACTTGTAGAAAACAACAAATTCTGCTTTTACTACTATGTTGTTTAAACGGTTCATTGAAGGAAAATCGATGTTGAACAAGAAGGAGGGACTTGCTGCCAACGAGAAATGTACTCGAAGGCGAACGGATTCAGAATGCAATGATTTCGGCACGAATTCAGCGTAAGTGGTCAAATTAATTTCTCCATATAGAGAAATAGCACTAAGGAGATATAATGTCATTTATAATTGAATTTGGAACGTTCCTACGTTCGTAAAAAATGTAACTCTTGGTGAAACGTATCGATTTTACAAATATGTCACTTTATAAACAATGTATATACACAATATAAACAATGTACAAACATATGCAAAAATGCACTATCAGTATATTTTATATTTACAGTGTATGACACATATATACACACATTAAGATATGTACAGTATCCATCTCATTAAGTGTTATACTATACACTTTCTAAATTTTTAAGTAGGCTATTGGAAGTTATTCTTTAAGTCAAAATTTTGAAATAATTTTATTAATTTTTTTACTAGATTTTTCTCTTATATAAAGTATATATTGCAAAAATATTTAAAATTTGCTATATGTTATAGTAGCAAATTAGTTGGAAAGGTATTGAATGTACATGTATAGTATTAAAATAGTAGGAAAAGTATTGAATTTACATGTATTATTCACTACAGCAAAACAAACACTTAGCCCTAACTAGACTGCACTGTAGTTAGTTATATTGACTCTCACATTTACAATATACATAATATTTACAGACAATATTTCTTTCTTTCCATAATTTTTAGCAAATGACTTTATTTACACTATGGCAGGAATTTACCATAATTTCTGTTATTCTGTTTTTTTTTGTGTTAACGGTGTACTAGGTTGTCTTATACACTCCTACAAATGCACAAGTTACATTGCATGCCATTTTATTCTTCGAGTGCTTATATTCGTTAAATACTTCCACTACAGGAATATCTTAACTGATATTGTAATAGCAGCAGCTACAATATGGGAAACCACTTCCTGGGGTGGAAAGACATTCTGGTTATTTTATCATTATTATACTAATAATATTCACTTCAGTCAGTGGTCAAAGTATGCACCATGTAACAGTTATATATAAATATTTTACTGGCTAATTCAACTATATGCTGCAATGAAAAGATTAAATATTAGGAATAAATTTCTTCATAAAGGGTAGGTGTTGGTTGTTTAAATCTACCAGATTTCTTGCTCTTTTCTTACTAGTAGAATTTGTTTGAGTTTCTAATCTGAACATTACTATTCTATACACTTAAGAAAATTATTAACAAAATTCGGAATATAGTCAAGTTGAGGATCTTGAAGCGATATAAACTTATGTACTCTCTCTGACTTAATTAAGCCCTTTATATACAAACAATTTCTAAAATGCCCTAAATATCGATCTTCTGTATATTTTTAAAACAATTCAAAATAAAAAAAATCTCTAAAATTATGTCACAAGCAATCATTTTAAAATTTGGAAGTGTTTGGTTTTCAATATATACATGTACAGACTGTCAGATCTCTTCAATTAAATCTTGTTGGCTTGTGGAATTGGTATAAGAAAATTGTATTCTTACAGATATATGTGACGAATATTTGGATTTAGAAATGAGGATTTTGTAAAGTTCCCATATTTCATAAAGAAATTCCGATTGGCTTATGATATACAAAAACTTTCCGCTGTGCTGTATTGATAAAGAATGCTTATCAAATCATGTTCCGTATGATAAATTTTGATTCATACTTTATTATCACTTGTAAATTTTATCTAGATGGCCTTCATGTAAATAAAACATGGATATTTATAGAATCGTTGTTATTCACTATATATTTCGAGTAAAATAAACACAAAAAGAGCAAGTTAAGAAAGTATTAATGTCTAATTTCATTTTAACATTTTCGATGGTGTAATATTACAATTGTTAGTAATAACTGGAATTTTCTGTCGGGTATTTGGATATATTCTCTGTTAAGGCTCCATAGCCAAATAACAAAAATGAAACCTTTATAGTTTCATCATGTCTATCTGTCCCTCCATTGTGCTAAAAGGAGAATATATGGAACTTGAGAAGGAATTTTTTTTATTATAATGGATCTATTAAGTGGAGTGGCATTGAACAGATCCACTAACAATGTATAAATTATGATGCGTAGAAAGTTTTACAATGAAGATTTATTTCAGTGAATTTGCATGGCTAATGCATGTTCAATACATACTTGGCCAGCTTTTATAAAATTATTTTTTGTGAATCGTCATAACATAAACAGATTTAATAATAAATGTAAATTAAAATTTTTGTATATAGTAATGATATTTGTGACAATTAGATTTGAATATACTGAATGATAAAGGAAGTAGTAGCATCAGTCGCCCCGAATATGTTAAAATGGCATTTGGATGCGAATATAAAGCCATTTGGAGTTGAAGGTGAATGCAAGTTTACAATACTTTTTAAATAAGGAAATCTTATTATTAAATCTGTGTTATGTTTTCCTACCTACGCCAACAGCATTGTTCTGACATATAAAACATATAAAAAATGAATGTTTATTCATATGGAAGAATATGAGTTTTCAAATTTTAAGAGTTTTAATTGTTGCGAGAACAGATTTGTATTTGCACTGAAGCAAATTAGATAAATTTTATTTTTTTTTTCTGCAAAAATTATGAAAAAATATAAAAGAACTGTCAAATATGAGTAGAACTCCCACTAGGAGGGTGCGCTAAACTATTTACAAGTGTTATTTTTTCACAACGTAAATATATTGCCTACTGTATGTTTCACAGGTGTGGTTCAAAACTTGGTGCATATTTCAAAAATTCTAGTGAGATTTTACCAATGCTGTTTTTTCATGAATTTTCATTGATACACATGAAAAAACAGGTTTTGGAAATAAGGGAGGGGGGAATGCTCTACTCTTGTATATTTTTTGGAACAACCTTTTAAATATGGAATTTAAAATTATGAAAAAAAAATATTTTGTATTCTTCATAACAAGCTCTATTAAGATATACTTATAGTGAATATAAAAATATTAAAACAAGGAAATTGGTTAGTTAAAATCTGGTTATTGTGAGATTAGGGGGTGAGATATCAGTACACAATGGTAATGAACCTTTTCAATAATGCTGTCTATTCTGAGTCTGTTGACAATGTGGGTTTAAAGAGTTGATAGATGGTTTGGTTTCGAAGTGTTGTGTACAATTTTATATATTGCTCCATCTTTAATCATGCTTTCATTTGTAAATACAGAAATGCTCGTAGATAGATGGTGCTTCGAAAATTGTTATTTCCCTATAAATCTGTTGAAGTTTTTGAAAATTGTATTGTCTTGCTATTTGACATCTTGTTTATTCTTATAGCCTTCGTTTACTAACATATTTGGATTATATCACTATTCCTGAAAAGCATCAACACAACTGTTAAAACTGTAGGAAAAAGTTGAAGAGTTTAAATAAAAAAAAATTGGCTAAGAATAGCAGATATACCATTCCTGTTTTTAAACTATACCATGTTTAATAAATCCGGTAGTTGTCTCATTCTAAATTTTGATATTTTTCTTACAATATTGTGAAATATAAGTTAATTAAAAACCAGTCTTGAAAAAAATTCAAAAATTGATTTGACAATAAGCCAGTTATATGCTTCTAAATTTGAATATACGGATAGAGTTGGGTATATCCCTGTGTCTTTTCCTCTTGTAGAATATAATGTACAATATTAAAAATGACCTCAAAACACAGTATTGCCGTCCTTATCTAAAGGTTAAATTGAAACTTTTATAATTCGGTCAATTTTTAAGATTATTTAAAAAAAATTTTCACTTTTCATCAGCTTGTACCTTGAAATTATGATTAATTTAATGAATAAAATTTAGTCAAATATCCAATTCCTTTTGGTTAAGAAATAAGAATTTTCTATCAAATATTAATTTTTTTGTTCTCCTGTAAAATTGTGAATTTAGCAAATGTGTCAATATTCTTCTGGAACAGCGGGTTGTTGTTTATGTTTTGCCATTCACATTCATAGATTGTTGTGACTACTTGCTATTTGATTTTATATAATGCCCTCATTTTAACGTAATAGACACACAGAATCGATAACATATTTTACTGCAACTATGGTTGTGTTTGTTATAAGATTGATTATACTATTTCCTTGTTATGAATAAATAAGGTCTTCTACCTTATTTTATAAAAAAATTTTTAAAGATCCTACAAATATAAATCATTTTACACAGAAAAATAGGATTATGCTGGAATGACATGACAGTATACTTAAAAATTGTCATCTCATTCCAGAAAATTGCTGAACAATACATTCAAACTTTTTTTTTAAATTGTAGATTTTTAAATAGAATCATTTTTTTTTAATTAGGATATTGCAGGGAAAGTTCTTATACAACTTGTGATTGTTAGTAATAAAAAATCATTATTGTTTTGCTGATAGTCAGTTAATAGATGGTATGAGGACATTTGAATAGTAATCAAGTTAATTAACTAAACAAAAACATTCAATATAAAAGGTCCTTGCTAAATCATCAAAGCGAAGAGTGTATGTATACAAGTACATTCTATGACTTTTATTATTACTTCTAGATATTGCTGCTGATGCTACTTATAAATAATTTATTTGTGTCTCCTCTGGGGTTATCAGTCTTCTTCTTAATCGTAATGACGAAACCGATACGGAGACCCGCCTCCCGAGACCTCGTAGGTCAAAGTACACACGAGTTGTAGAGCAAATAAGTCTCAATATAAGAGATAACCAAGTAAGGAGCTTGTTCATTAGTGTTCTTGCACCCGGAGAGTGTTGGTGACTCTTGGATATAGTAGTTTATTCTGTTCTGTCTGGCTAAAGACTAAGTATATGAGGTCGTTAGTGAGGCAACACCGTTTTCTACTATCAAATCGCATTAATTGTTTTACAAATATTATAAAGAGGTCCAGATATTTTTGACATACAAGCTGGTATCTGTAAGTAAACTTTGTTTTTGTTTTTTCACTGTACATTGTGTCTAAAATTTTTTTGTTGCGTTTGGAACGTAAAATATTGCCAGCTTTGAAAAAGAAAAGAAAAAAAAAATTATTAATTAGAATGCAATGATTGTAAATTATAGTATTTTTGTTATTAAATACTAGGGAAATTGTTGTAGATTAGTCTGGGTCCTTATAAATAAACGTTTTTTTTCAATTTGCCGTACTTACAAACTTATTAAGTGTATAGATTTATTTAGTTTATTCATTGTACACTATGTATTTTTCTAGTTTATAAATAGCAATTCTATTACTTTTTTATACTATCAATAGGAAAAAAAGCGAATGTCTTTACATTGTACTAAGGCAGCAGCATATGATCAAGGCAATTGTACTTTCATAATGCAGTACATAGTATTTTTCATCAGTAAATAGTAGTTTTGTGAATGTTTTATTTTGGGTTTTGCGTTATGAGAATACTCTTCTATAATTATATCGGATCTATTTTCAGATGTTATTCATCAGATTATTATTGGCAAACATGCTTCGAGTAACGACAAACATTTTACTAAAATGTCCTCAGTGTATTTTTCCAAGAACTTGTTTTGAGTCTTGGGCTATCAAGCTTCGTTATTACTTGTTAACTGTTAATTGATACAGTTCGATATGTGATTGTCACTACACTATGGGGTCACGTTCGAGTTTACTGCTAGAAATTTGTACATGTTTTAATGTTGTGTCAATTGGAAAATAAATTGAACTATGACAATCATTTCATTTAGTAAAATGTAATAATTGCACTTGTTAATTTGGAGACGTATATTTTTTAATGTTGTGGAAATTTAATTTGTGGAAATGTGTGGAAATTTAATTTTTTTACCTTCATTATCGGAGACCAAATGACATTACACTGTTACATTTATGCATATTTTTAATCATGTTAGTTTCCAAAAGATTCTAAGAAAGTAATATGGTGAAAATATTTATTGCGTTAATTGATATGATTAAGGATGTAATTAAATTTATTTTGCAATGACTGCAACATACGCACAGTATCTTATTTCCTTTGTAGCCATAAATAATTATAACAGGAATTACCTTGCCAAGTTGTTTAGCTCTCTCCATCAAATTATTTTTCACATGTCCAATTCTGACTTACTGTAAAATAATATATAATAAAAAATAACTATACCCGCACTATAACTATTTATTTGTTACCAATATTGCTAATAAGTGAATAATGAAATATGACTAAAGTAATATTATAATACTTTTGGTAATTTCCATTTGAGGCAGTTTGCTGCATTCCTAATCAATTAAATCTGTATATTTTCAATGTTTTTCATATGTATTTATAATTCTTTTCAAGATTTTCAATATATGTAAAACTATCTTCATAATGTTCTAATATGTTCAATAACTTTACAAAAAGCATAAATGTGTATTGCAATCAATTGAAACGCTGGCTATTCACAAACCCATTGCGTAGAACTGTTTTATAATGCTTGTGTAATATAAAGATTACAACATTTATTATTAAAAATAACAAAGCCCGAAACCGCACAACATACGCTCTAAAATTTTCCGTTGTTTTCGTTCATTATTTGACTTGTTACATGCTGACATTAACAATATTGGAACTTGTATAATACAACTGTATGTAAACTACATTGTGAGATGTATATACTTTTATAAGATTTATACAGTTTAGATTGTGAGATATATTTAATTTCGTAGAATTTGTAAAGCAGTTAAGAGCGTAATGTTTTTTTTACAGAATCGTTGAGGAAACAATGAAGATGGTATTGCTTGGATTCGTGCTATGGCTGGGTGTTACTTTCGGAAGTCATGTAGTACCATATCCGTTCAATTTGATTATGAACACAGGTGATTAATTAAAAACATTTAAAGCTCCTTTGATTAGTTGAAAAATATGTGGCTCGCGCAATGGCTTCATTTGCCTTTTAATAAAATAATATTTGTTATGGTTGGAAACACCAAGGGTAGCAACTTTGTGCTTTCAATTAAAACGTTATAATATTTGACTAGTGCATCCTCGCCATTTATGTTGTAAAATAAATTAAGAATTTGCCTAATTGTACTAATGTTTATAGAAGACCTTGGCGTGACGTAACCTCAAATGAATAAAGTAATGTTTCAACAGATATAATGCATCCACCACCGCAATATGACTTTCCATTCCCAAATGCACAAGTGCTTAAAAAGTTACCTGGTATTAAGAAGAAGGATATCAACCAGTCGCTTACAGTAGCACAGTTTAGTGTGGAGGGAAAGAAGAGATGGGAGGAGAATTTAGGACGGTCTGGTGTGACTGTGAGGAAAGGTAGTCCAACTCATGGAATGCTTATCGATGGTTACCCGACTGATGAAGCCATGCATTACCAGAGGCAGTCCAGCGTCTTGTCTATGGCATCATACAATCTCGCTTATGCAACCTGCATTAAGTGAGTTCTTTTTATTTTGATTTGGCTAATTTTTGTAGAACTTATAACTAAAATGTTTAACGAATACAATATCAAAATCCCTAGAGTACATATCCATAAAATGTTATAGACTTTAATTTTTTAAAATAATTCAGTGTAGAAAGTCGATAACTTACGTTCTCTGAAATGATACCATAGAGTAAATATGTCTTTTGTATTTTTCCACCATACATTTTTCTCTTTATTCAAGCAAGCAAATATGTATGTCATTCACCTGTATCTTAATATAATTTCTATAATTTATGTCTCTCTACATAATATTGTTTTAATCTCTATGTATTTCTTTTAGCACTCAGTGTGATCGTTTTGAGCAATTGTTTTCCCACATTTTACTTTTCAGCTCATTTTTCTCCATAAATCTCCATAAATCTCACTTTCTCCTAATTTTTGTCCTTAATATGGAAATTCTAAGGTTAATAATTCATTAATTATCTCATTGTTATTGCTTTTAATTTTTATTCGTTATCTTTATTATTGTTGTCATAAGTAAATTTGCTTTTTATAAACAAATTTTTGTTTGTTATTACATACCATTAAAATAATCCATATTGGTAATAACATAAATATATTGTTTCATATTATATTCTTTTTTCACATTATTGATGTTGTAATTGTTTTTGTTCACGCAGGTACAACCTAGAAGAAGATGAGTGCGCTAGTTACATCAGCACACATAGCCTTCGAGATACTCCATATGGAGAGGAGTGCTTGAACTTTAATCGTTTTACCTGCTCCTCACAGAAGAGAATGGTTCGTTATCGCAACTATGATGGTTCCTGTAACAACCCGAAAAGAGCTTCTTGGGGACAGGCACTTACTGGATATAAAAGGCTACTGTTTCCAAAATATGAGGACGGTATTCATGAGGTATATATGCGTTTTGGTTTATTTTTTTTGTTTTTTTTTATTTTGGTAGGATTTGGAATCTTGAATAGTGTTAATAATTTCTTCTATATGACCTCAAGGATTTTGTAATGAAAAGTAAAAGATTTTGGGATTCCAATTAAATTTCTAATTCATTATCTGCTCAGTATTTCAGATCTTTAAAACAATAGTGTCTGAATATGGAATAAATAAATAAATTAATTATGTAGTAATTCCGCTTGCAGACAATGTGTTCTAGAAATGTTATATAAGTAATTATTATAGTTAACATTGCGAGACACTGATGTTTTTAGTTCAGACTGTAAAGGTATTTTAAACATTCCATTTTATTTTCCATAACTTTTATATACAATTTCCAGAAATTAAATTACTTATAAACCTATTTTATAGCTTGATGTCGTTCATGTGTTTGTCAAAAAAAGCATTAATTTATTTGTATAAGAAAATTTCATTGTTTTATATTTCGACACGACACATATTTTTCCAGAGTTTATAGTTAAAATGTTTTACATTCAGTTGTTTCCATATAATTAAAAGCAAACAGTGTCCCATAAAATGCAAGTATCAATTAAGAGATATTTAATTACTTTTTATCATTTTATTTATCTTATATTTAATGTTTAGGTATTTTATCTAAAATAAAACAATTTTCAGCCAAGGAAGATGTCTGTAGTAGCCCGTCAAAAGTTGCCATCGCCACGTTTCATCAGTACCAGTGTCTCAAGAGACATTAACAACCCTGACACCCGATACACATTGGCCATCATGCAGTGGACGCAATTTGTGCATCATGATATCGCACATACGCCTGTCCGCAAGATGGGTATGTGATTTTAACAACGTTGATGTTATGTATGATTCATTGGGCAGTTTAGTGTTATACTTTATTTTTTTTCGTCGTTTTGCCATTCTGTTGTTCCATAGTGCAATTTTTAATTCATCTGTCCATTTTAGCACCCTATGTTTTAAATTTGATGCTAGAGCTACAGTTTTGTTATTATTAGATCCAAAATTTAGAAATATTTTTTCTAAATGCCCATTGGAAATTCTAAGTTTCACTACGATTATTTACATATATTAACCTCAACTAAAAATGTGTTATTTTTATAAATTTACTTATTTTAAAGTTTCGTCTACGTGTGGTCCAACATACAGATAATAACTTAATTTTATTTCTTTGTTTAATATATTATAAAAGTGGAGCAAAAAATTTATAATTTGTAACATTTCAAAATAACCATGAAAAATAGGAATTTCATGTTGTCAATTTTCTCTTATATCTATTATGCTTTTGTGTTCTGAATGAGATTTATATTTCTGTGAGATTTTATAAACAGATATGCAGTGGAATAATTTATGAGTTTGGTCAACAGTTAGCAAAAACTTTGTAGTGAATGACATTGTAAATATAAGTTTTTTTTTGTAGTTTGTCTCATTATGTAGTCTAAACAAGCCTGTTTAGTAATAGACATTCCTATTGAATATCAAGGTAACCGTGAATAGAGGAAATACACATAATTATGAGGTCAATCACATATAATTTGTATATATTATGAAGTGGATAGGTTATTAAGAAATAATATTTTTTTCGCTACCAAGGTTTTTATAGCTTAAAACAAAATGTACATTTTTTTATTTCTCTTCCAGTTCATACAAGCCAGCCAATTGAGTGCTGCGACAGCCGCGGTTATAAGCAATCACCGCGCTACCTTCACCCGAGTTGTCTGCCCATAGACGTTCCTTCAAATGATCCAGCCTTTAAGAACCGTAGACCAGCCTGCATGTCATATGTGAGATCGATAACAACATATCGTGGCGATTGCACCTTTGGACCAGCTGAGCAGGTAACATTTTTTTTCTGGAGTATGTAACTATGTGTTTATAAATTTTTTACTGAACCTCATCTTATATTTGGACCTCGTATTATACTTGGGCATTGGCATTCTATCAATATATTGCTTGTTATAGCATATGCCTCCAAGTCATTTTCCAGATCGTTTGCGAGATTACTGTCGGAACATTATGTTATGTGCATCAAATGTATTCTAAATCATATTATGATAACAAGTATGCATAAGTGTAAATACACATACATCATTGTACATTGAAATTTTGTAAAATCTCTTGGTTAATTAATAAATACCTAAAATTAAATGAGACATGCTAACAATACTGTATAAATGATAGTGTTATACAGACGGGTTTAAATTATTGCAAAAATAAATATGAGCAAGAAAAGTATCAGTTTTAATTATTTTATTAATTTTATAATATTAGATATTGCAGTAAAAGTAAAATTGTAATATGCTTTAGACGGGTATGCTTATGATTTCACATAGACTCGTAAATATTTGAATTGAATATTAATAGTCACTTGATGGACTATGGACTTTTGTTATAATTAAAATGAATATATTCACCTTGAAATTAAGTGTTTACTTAATAGTTGATGATTATTTATGACCGGCAAATAGATTTTCATTTATAAAGTATATTTATTTATAGTTTTAATACCAAGCAGATCAGAACGCAAACGTTAACGTGCACATGCTATTTTGAATAAATGGAAATTGTTAGTATCTTGAATAGGTATCCGCTGTTTGGTAAACATGAAATTTATAATGATAAGGTGACTTTTTAGTCATTCAACAATGAAGGTCACATTGCTCACGACTATGCTGCATGTACTGTGATTAATTTACAGTATGAATGTAATTGTTTACATTTTCCTACTAATGTAACAGATATTATGTTTACGGTGTCAAGGTTATAGTGAGTTACATAAGTTATAAAATAGTTATATTGATTGCTTTAGGTATTAATATTATGACATGTTTACAATATAATAATTTCCTTTAATAGGTTGATTAAGTCATTGTGCTTTCTGGAGTTTATTGCTTTTATTTAATATTGTATAGATGTTTATTTTTATTGGTCTGTTGTAAAGAATGCCTATAGTCATACGCATAGTTTTTTTATTTTTCAATCAACCAATCTTTGGAGTAATTTATGATTTTAGTTCTAAAACTCTGCTGTAACTTGTTACAATGTATAGCTGGGAACAAATTATCGGACGTGACTTGTGACTGACAGTTGCATCCTGCGTCCGGACAATGTGTTGGAACATTTTTGATTTATTCGCGAATTGTGTCAATTAATTTTTGATCGCCTGTAGTGAATCCCTGCATAAAATGTCTACAATACAATGCAGTTTGCTACTGTTTGTCGCATGGTTGCGTCACAATTCTATACACATGCAACTAATGCGTCCGCGAATTATAAAAACTTCCAGCGGGCCAGATTTTCGTCGTACGTCTGAGTGTTGAAGTTCACGTTTGCGACTTATTATTGATAGTTTACACGTTTAAATGTAAGAAGTACTGACCAGACGTAGCATCAGTCATTTCCGTCGGTCGCAACTGTAAGTTGCATCCGATAATAGGTTTCTAGTTTATACTCGACTTTATCTCCCAAGTAGCTTGCTATAAATAATTACCATGACAACTACACCTTTAAGCAATCGGACTAATGATATGTGAGATGGGCAGGTATTATCTTAAAGCTATTTTATTGTCTCGAATGCTTTGCCAAAATCTTAATAATCAGGTTACATTTTAATAATCAGGTTCATTCATCATCTGGTCTTCGTATGCACTCTAGGACAGATTTTATTATATGCTTAAAAGTGGTTTTATATTTCTTATGTATGATAGTAACGGTTTAATTTGCATTTTCTTACTCAATCTCTGTTATACTTGTTGATTTGTTACAAGATCATATTGGTGATAATGAATTTTTATCAAACTACATATTTACAGATGAACCAAGCTACACACTTTATGGATGGTTCACAAATCTATGGCAGCAACCAAAAGGAGGCTGTAGCATTGCGTAAGAAGGTTGGTGGGCAGCTCAAGACACTTGATTTGCCCCATGGACAGTTTATGCCTCTTGCCACTGATCCTACGGAGAAATGCCAAGTACAGAGTGATGATGAAACCTGTTTCCATGCTGGTGAGTGGAATAAATATCTGGTGATTATTTATTGTAGTTTAACTAACATTTTATGGATGAAGGCATTTTCGAAAATATTTTGTTTTCTTGTAATTATTTAAATATCTATGGATATGTAATTTTTCTATAATGTTTTAATTCACTTGCAATATTATAGTTTCTTTTTGGTTTAGTGTAAATACAGAAATCTACCATTATTACCGATTCATTTTTATTCAAAATTTGATAATTTTTAATATTTTAGTATTCATTTGAAATACTTTTTTTGACATACTGTTTGTTAGTTCATATAAATTAAACTTTAGTTAATTTTCCAACGAGTAAATTTTTTTTCATTTGCAAGGCACTTAAATATTTCATGTAGAAAAACTCGTTTTTTATGAACAATGTAAGATTTTATTCTATAAACATAAATTGGTTGTCTAGTTTATTAGTTGTGCTTGACATTAATTATTTTATCGAAAATGAGTCACAATATCTGATTTTAGGTGTGATTTCCTTTTTAATACTGCTATGACTAATTCTATCCGTTTGCAGGTGACGTTCGTGCAAATACACACCCGCAACTGGCAACTATGCATACTCTATGGGTACGCGAGCATAACCGTATAGCCTCTGAGCTCTCGCGTCTCAACCCTTCTTGGACAGACGAAATGATTTTCCAAGAGACGAGGCGCATAGTTATTGCAATGTTGCAGCATATTACATACGAGCATTGGTTGCCTGCTGTTGTTGGTGAGTGTAATCAATTTTGTATTATACCCAGTCAATAATAAAACATATGGATTTTTCACTTGTTTTATGTTTGATAGATTTTCAAGTGTAGGTAATTTCCAAAATTTGATAGGTGAAATTCATGTCTTTTGGGCTTTTTATGGTTTCCATATATCTCTTGTTATGCAAATAGATTTTTTTGCATCAGTTCTTTATAAAGTATGTTTTCCTTTAATTTTATCCAAGCAATCAAAAAACTATGAAAACTCAAATTATTGCAAATAAACATCAGTTTTACTTGTTTGTAATATCTGGAAGGTGGGGGAATAACAAGTGGTCTGTGAAAATCTGGTCTGTGGTCTGACACAAAATGTATTTTTAATTGTAAATTGTGTAAATTGTGGTCAATGTTCTCATTATCAGTTTAAAAAAATATGGTTTCATCTACTTAATTTTTACATAAAGATATGTATTTGGTTCAATATGGATGTTTAATTTATTTGCTCTATCGAATGAAACAATAGGATTTTATTGATAATTGTTTGATTGAATTCAAATACTACTAATTGTATATGTGTTGATTGTGTATTCTAACTGATGTCATTGTTGAAATTGTGCTATGATGTGTATCTTATTATGTTCCCATTGTGCTGCCGGACATTGGACAAGGAATGAAGCGACAACACAAGTACTTGAGCAATTTTTAATTGCAAACTGAATTTGAAAATTCACTGAGACTTGTTTAGTTTGTAGAGACAAATTGTAATTTTAAACCCTCCAAGTGTATAAGATTATATAAAGCTTACTTGAATTGTGTGAAAATGCAGATTTTGAATTAGAGAATGAGAAACATTTGTTATCTGCTAACTGAACTTTGCTAAAGAATTTTCAAATTCATTGAATCTTTCGTAATCTGTATCACGTTATAGTAAATAAGAATTATGTTATAATGTTTAGCACAGAATAATGTACTTATTAAGACTTGACAGTTTTACTAGCGCAATAATCAGCTCAGCAGACGTTACAAGTTATCACTCGAAAATGTCTTGCAAAGTAATTAATTTGAGAAAAATATTCTTGGAAAATTGAAAATGTTTTTACTTTTTTACTTGACAAAGATGCTGATTATTTATGCAATAGGTCAATGAAATTCTGTTTAATCATATCTAACCAGAATTTAAATTCTCAAACTAATCACATTTACTTAATCAGGTGCTCGTGACCGCAACATCTATGACTTCTACGATACGGGCTACAATGCAGACGTGGACCCGACCGTCAGCAATAGCTTTGCTACTGTTGGTCTCCATTTCGCTCACTCGCTACTGGACGGGACAGTTCGGTTGGTTGATGAAGATCACAATATGAATGCATCGCTGCGCATGTTAAATCACTTCAATAGACCGGATGTTGTGTTGCAAGAGGACAGATTCGATCAGCTGGTGCGAGGATTGGTGGCACAGCCGAGTCAGCCCATGGATCTACATTATGCTGATGATGTGAGTCAATTTGTACTTTTTTTTGACATGGCCAACAGGTAGTTTCGGCTTTCTATTTGATTAAGCATTATTTGATTCATTGAGCACATATACTTACATCATGCATTTACAGGTTTAAAATTTAAAAAAAAAATATTTTTTTAATGTTGCCTTTAATAACTTTGGTAATTATCTGTGCTAATAGCTCTGTTAAACTACATTAAAATTTTAAGTTTTCCATTTCTCTGAGATAAATTAAAGTACCCTTGCAAATTATTTAAGTAAAATTTGTGTTTTACAACAGAAAATTAGATAGAAATGTAAACTGAAAGACAATGTGGTGTTTGGTATAGTCAATATTAAGAATATAATAAGCAAATGAAATCTTTCCAAAGTTTTGTAAGATAAAATATCTCATAAAGATGAACCATTAAAATATCTCATGTGTTGTTTTTTCTAGTGTGGTCTTTGTAGATTGGAGAAATTAATTAGGACTTTACTTTTCATAGTTAAAGCTTATTAGAAACTTATATTAGCTGAAGATTATAATGTTTTTATCAACTTTAATATTTGATGAATTTATTCAGTGCATTATCTCTGATGATAATGTTTTCTTTCTTTGTAATTTTTTTGTTACCATACCTTAATAATATTTTACCTTCATTTATAATCTTATGCCATATAATGTGATTGGCACAGGTGATGAACAAATTGTACAGTGAAGAAGGTAGTTCTCGTGGCATGGACATTCTGAGTCTGGATATTCAACGAAGTCGGGACCATGCTCTACCTCCGTACCACCAGTATCGTGTACTGTGTGGTATGAAGCCCGTTAGTGATTTCAATGATTATTTGGACGTGATGCCTGAGAAGGTTAGTATCATTTATAAATGTAATGTGATTCCTTAAAAATTCTGGCTTCATTTGATGTTTTTTGTCTTTTTGCTAAATTGTTTGTAGGAGTTTTATAGATAAAACTTTATGTTTAGCTGGAGCTAAAAAGTTTTGCTTTTTTAGTTATTGAAACTTTATTATGCAGGTTGTGAACGATCTACGTAAGGTTTACTCACACCCACATGATGTCGACCTTGTTGTTGGAGTCATGGCAGAGACTCCCTTAGAAGGAGCCTTGGTGGGACCTACTTTGTCATGTTTGATCTGTAAGTTTAATTACTTGTGTAATAAATTTTTTATTTCTGATTGAGCCTCCAGTCATTTCTGATGGCAATAACATAATACGATCATGTACTTTAAATACAATTTTGTTAGAGCAGTGTAGCTGGCTAAAATTGCGAGCAATTGAATTGAAAGCTTACATTATAGAAGTTTAATATAAAAAATGATAAATACATAGTTTGAAAACGACATATATATCTTGCTATTTTTACTAATACACATGACTCTATCTTACAGCCGAACAGTTTGCACGTACTCGTGTGGGCGATCTCTACTTCTATACGCACACTGAGCAACCCGCCCCCTTCACAAAGCGCCAGCTGATAGAGATAAGGAGGGCGTCACTAGCACGTATCATCTGTGATAATACACCATCTGTTCACGAGGTGCAGAAGGACATATTTAAGGTGTCTTCTGAAGGGTACGTTAGCTTAATTTTTTTTTTGAGAAATATTTTGGTTACTAGGTTGAAAAAAGTTAGTTAACACAAATAGACTATTCCGTTTATAAAATCAAATGGTGTTTTAATATTCTCTTTAAAAACCTAGATTTGAAAGAGATGTTACTATTCAATTGATTAATTAGAGGAATGTTGATCTATATGGCCACACGGATTCAGAGTTGCATCTTTTCCACGTTGGAAAAAAATATAAGGTATTGTTAAATTATAGTAATATGCCATAATCAAAAGAAGGTTTTTTGAATTAAAATGTAAAAGTCTAATTCGTCTTCAGACAGTATAAAAATCTTGGCAGATAGAGAAGGCATTTGTTTTTGATAATTTTGTATGATGTCACTAAACCGTAACTTTGTTGAAAGAAGTGTGATCGTTTATATTTAAAATTGTTTAAAATGACTCATTTGATAAAGATTGACGTGTCAATATTTGTAAATTTTAAAATGGGACTGGCAAAAGTCTATATAGCGTTGTGTCGTAAGCGTTACAAGAATAAAAATCACATTCTTAAATAGACAAAATGAAAAAAATAAGCTCCTTAAAAGTGTTATTTAAATCATCAACCAGATAAATAAAAAATATTCAGCCCATGTTCTATTATTCACTTTGTTTAACATATACGTTAACTAACCCACGACAATAACGGTTGTTTTAACATTCACTTTAAAAGCCGGCATGCTGTGTTACGAACTGTCATTACCTTAA
Source organism: Druceiella hillmani (assembly GCA_039881145.1). Taxonomy (NCBI): domain Eukaryota; kingdom Metazoa; phylum Arthropoda; class Insecta; order Lepidoptera; family Hepialidae; genus Druceiella; species Druceiella hillmani. The sequence goes on from JAYKKI010000043.1 coordinate 16,981,936, forward strand.
CCTTTATTTATTGTTAAAGTAAGGCTATTTCACGTTAGCTTGAAAGAAAAGAGTAGCATCATATAATTTTACGAGCAATTTAAATAATCTATGAAGTCAACTGTAACATCTACTGTGTTGGCTATCTTTACGTAAAGTGAAAGAAGGTGCCATTTTAAAGTACTTTCATTGTTACAGCAGGCGGACGTCTGCTTAAAGGCTAATAATTCCATAATGTTTATTCATAAAGTAGCATGATACAACATAGAGGGGCTGATTGTATTTTTTATGAAAGTTTATTGTTTATAATAGTTTGTAAATTCTGTTTCTACAGATCTTTTTGAACTAGCAAGATGTTATGTACTTTATTAGATTTGTGTTATTTTAATTTGTTATTAATAAAATGTTTGATGTATTAAAAATATAATATATGCGAATTTATGAAGATATTTTTTTGTTTTGTGTTATGGTTACAATTGTTTTTAATTTTTTGGTGTTTCCCGATTGTCAATCGCAGAGTTGTTTGCTTTTTTATATTCAAAAAACATCCAACATTTTTAAAATTTATGTCCCATTTTTGTAATGCCACCTCCATTTTTGCCGGTGTCATTTAACGGTTATTTCTGGTTATAGGATCGAATTTGTCGAGCATAATTATATTTGATTATGTAAATATCTTTTAGCTAAAGGAAGAATTTGGGACATTAACAGTTTTAACATCTTCAATTTTTTTTTCAGAAATAAGATGGTATCTTGTAATGACATTAAGAAAATAAACTTGGAAGCTTGGCAAGATCCCTCACTCCAACCCGACATACTGACCAGAACACAGAAGAATGTGAACAAGTGGCTCAAGAATAAGGTTTCAAGTTCATAAGAAAATTGTTAGTTTCATATTGTCACCAAATGCATTTTGCATTTATTTAAGTAATTCAATGTTTTGAAGACGAATGCAAGCTACAAACTATCATTTGTTTTGCTATGGAGACAATTTGTAAATAACGAAAATTAGTGTTGCTGTGACAAAAAGTATGTACTTAAGTCTTTAAATGAATTTTAATTGACATCTAAATTGGTTTCCATAGTAACATTTGATTGTCACTTGTAATACGTCGGCAAATTTTCTTCGAGTTAACTATTAAGGTAGTTAAGATGATTGAATGATGCAAGTTTGTAGATTAATTTAAACTATTTGAGGAGTAACTAGTACTCGGTGTTTGAATGTAATAGGCTGTGAGTAAGCGTTTTAATGTCATTTTTTATTGAATCATTTGGAATTTTGGTCCCCCGACGGATGTTAGCCCTCTATTTTTATATGTTTTCAACGTAGACGGGTGTGGGGTCCCTAAAGTTTAATAACTGCGCAATAATATTTTTAGATTTTTTCTGGTGCAATTTCGTGAAATATTTTTTCTCCATTCGTAAGACGGATCTTTGAATAAGTAAAATAACTTTTCTTTTTATTTAACGTTTCTCTTTACATTTACTAAATATTTCAAGTTTGTTAGCTTTCAATTGCTAAAGTGAGATGAGTATTTATGTGGCACTTTTATTTTGTAATTTCCTAATATTGGTGCAATAAACATTGATCGCCAGTGAAATTAACATATTTTATTTTTTATCATCGACATTTGCCAAATTTAGTACTCTACAAAGAATGAAAGTTAGTATTTGTATAACACATAAATAAATTCCAGGTTTTATATTTTTATTTAATGAATATATCTGTTATTACAACTTTGCTTTCAAGAACAATTTTGTATATAATGAAGTTAAAATATATTAATCTCTCTGGTGTACAGCACAACAGAACTTCTTATGATTTGTTTATGAAAATTAGTTTGTTTTAGACTGTTGGTTAGCAGTTTTTGTAGAATGATGTTAATCCAATTATTTAACACGCCTTTATGTTAATCCAATTATTTAACGCGCCTAATGTTTTATTTAGTACGCAGATGAAGTTAATTGCATTTTGTTCTATATTTTTTGTGATATTTTGGTATCTGCAAAAAAATGTTTAATTTGTATGGGAGTAAAGTAAGATGACTATAGATTCGTGCTTTTTTCGGTCCAGTAAATAATTATGTGAAAATAATTATTTTTGAAAGATAATTTTAAGTGACATCATAATATAACTTTATGTATTGTCTTTAGTTAGCATAGTAAAACTAAAAAAATTTGCGATAATTTAAGTGCGCATGTGTAATCTTCACATTATATTTTTCATAAGTAATGTACTAACATTGTTAAATACTCTTTAGAAGTATCAATCTAGTCAGAAGAAATTTACAAATAAATTATATTAAAATAATAAAAGAAAAACAAATTACACGCAGCAGGCTTAAAAATAATTTAATAGAACATCAACATTTCTATCGCTTTTTTGTGGTTTTGAGAGTTTAGCGTAATTAAATAGTTCACGAGTAGAAACAGTATTAAGTCACCAAAAAATAGTTACAGAAATGTGAAGTGGAAAATTGAAAATGTGTTTAGTACCTAAAGAATAATCTGATGTAACTTATATTTTCAAATTATTTATTCAATATTATATAATTTAATACTTAATATATTAAAATCAATATTTTCTAAAATGACATCCGGAGAATTTTCGAACGAATTAAACTAGATTTTGTAGTATTCATTTAAAGTTTATCTATGTCACTTGTTGAACATTTTTTTATTTATGAAATTATTTCTATTACTGTTTGAAGATACTGTTAATTGAATTTGTTTTATAAAGTCGATTGTGTCGAAATTTAAATAAAAAATAAAAAATTAAATAAAGTTGAATATGACAAAACCTCAGAGGTAATTTCTCTTTAATATCATGAAGAAAATAGTGAAAAATGTTTTTTGAAATTTTGAATAAGGAAAAAATTATAACCTTTGGAAAAATAAAAAAAATAATTTGTCCGCTTGTCTGAGGGTTAATTACATACGTAATCATCCATTGATTTATGAAAAAGACAAAAACATACATTCTGTTTTAAACTTTGAATGTTTTTGGTTTTATAGAAAAACAATTTGTTTTTATGCTGTTCATTGTCTCTCCATAGTGAACCGACTTATGAGTTTGAGAATTTTCTGGATAAATATATTATATACAAAGTGGAATGTCCGATTAGCACAAAGCTGCATAACATTCAGTATGTATGGAGTGTTATATCTTGAAGCAATATTTAAAAGTGTAAAAAGGGTTGTTTGCTCCGAATTCCTAATTGGTTCGTAAGTTGGGCTATTACCGTAAATAGTTGGTCATGTAAGTAATAATAATAATAATTTACTGCCTTTTCATGGTGCCTTCCATGTTTTTGGTAGATAATAATAGCAAATAAACGATTATTATTGTGCCAATTAGAAAAAGTAAAGTCAGTTTCTATCGGGTATAACGACATATTATTATGTATTGTTTAAAAAAACATTTTTGAAGCAGACATCCAGTGATTTTGTTTTCAGAGTTTTGATTACAATATTTAGTAAATTAAACTTTATTGTAGTTTTAGAAATCTGACTTTGGTCAATTTTACATTAGGCTCACTTAATATGGACGTAAACCTTTATCTGAAAAAGTAAACGAATATGGTAGTTATTATTTATATAAATGTTGGATTTTAGTTTTAGTGTTATTTTAGGAATATGATTCAATTTGTTGTTATATTGGTCGCTATGAGTGTGACTTTGCACAAATGAATATTCAATGACAAATAAAGACTGTAAAATTTTATAAATATGCATATGTTTAAAAATTTGTTTTATTTCAATCCTAATTTTTTTAACGTGTTACACCTACTCCATTCCTTTACAAAAGAGAATGTTTGTAAATAAACCAATTTGACAGTCAAAATATGTTTGACACTAATATAAATTTAATCAGTCAACGACTATTCACAAAACCCAATGTAAATCACTTATTATATTATTAAACCATTTACTACTATCAATATATTAACTTAATAACCTGTTATGCTAAATAATGTTATAAATATCAATATTACGTGAATATTTTACTAATATGAATTGTAAAATTAAGAGAAGAAAACCTTAACTGTCAATCACACGAAACTCAGTGGTAAAAACATTCTGGAAAAATATTCATATATACGTCTATGCCCTTTATTACACATTATGCTATTTATTACTTTGTATTGTGTTCAAGTGCCTTTCTAGCGTGAAGCAGGACTGAAGAAGTAAAAGACACAGAACATTGGTTCTGTTTAACAAATATACATATGCAAGGTATTTGGCGAAAGAAAAAAAGTTGTGACATTTTATTTTGAAATAAATGTTGTTTTAGTTTGAAATGCAGAATAGAATATGTTTTGTACATAGTACAAAGCAGTATATTTTCTTATGATTATTTTTAATGTTGAATTAAAAAAAGTAAATTTTTACATTATTTATACGCATTTACTCTTTATAATATACAAAGTAAATGTGTATGCCAATCAAAAATTATAATTATTAATCACAATTACCAAATAAATTCATATAATATTACTAATGTGAATACAAGAAAAAAGTTTATAATACCTGAACTGTCATTTTGTTTACAAATATTCTTTATTGGAATGGAAATGAAGCATAGTTTAAAATAATGATTAAGTGTCACAGTTGTATTTATTCAGGAAAATAATAATAATTTTTCTGTTCTCTATGTGACATTTTTAATATATAGGGTTTATTGAAAAAATTTTTTTTGAATGTTTGTTATATTAATGTAAAAATGTTATCTTAAAAATACTAACTTGTCTATTATCATTGATCTTGGAAATGTATGTACAGTTTTTTTATGTTAAAAAAACTGTATCTTAAATTACATTTATAGGTTTTCCCTCATATATCAGTAAGAGATTGGTAATAAAACAGAACACTAACAATTGCGATGAGTTAAAGAAGTCCTGATACTGTGTCGAGACCATCAACAAATTTCATGAATATGTTTGCGTAGTTTGATAATAGATGGTGCTAATGATTTGTTTTAATTAACTCTATAGTCTACAATTTTATTGTCGTAAAATGAAGTAAGGTAACTTGTAGAACCATGTATTTTACTCGATTCAGTAAATTATTATATGATGAGAATTCTATTATAATTAAGGGAATTCTAAGGTATTTTAGTAGTGAAAGATAGTGGATGGGATGCACTGGGATTGACCAGATTTACATGCATAGGTTCATTGTGGCAAAGTGCTACATGTTGTTTGTGAAATTCAGTCACATATTTCATATGCCTCGCTATTACTAATAAGTACATGTATCTCTTAATAAAATAAGTATGTGTTGTGGATCAATGTCAAGCTGATGTTTTCTAAAGGGGAAATGTTTCAATATCTTCAGTACTATATTGCATTTAATTTGTGCCCAAATTAATTTAAAGTCGATTGTTATTCAGTTGTATTAATTCTTTTATTAAATTTGTAAATTTGAACCTGAGACAGCCTTTAAAACAATAATTTAGTCTTCGTTTTTTTTAAATTGAGAGAGTGTTAAATAAATATTAGTGTAATTTTTAAAGCTTGTATGGACTAATAGTACATTAAATGTTCAGAGTTATTTATTAGTTAACAATTTGATTTTAAGTGCACAGAGTAAAAATTGATTGAATAGTATGTGTTATTCTTTATTTCTATCTGCTCCAAGTGGGCATGTACCTAGGAAGGGGATCTGAGAATCTGAAAATGAAATCTAGAGCTTTTACTACTTACACTCGATAAAATTATTTTTGTTAAAAAGCAATTTAACCACTTTTGAACTTCCCACCCCTCCGCTAGATATATGCTAGGCTCCAAGCCTTATGTAAGTTTGTTTTGGTATCATCCATTGAAGATGTATTAATTATAATACAAGAAAATAATAGAATATACAGGATAATATAGCACAGTAATTAAGCTGTATCTGTAATTATTAGTAATTAAGCTGTTCTATTATTAATCATCATTGATTTGCCCTGTATATATAAGGATCATGCAAGAAATGTAGGGATCACTTAAAATTGATAGAAATAAGAATTTTTGCTTTGCATGTTTATCAATATCGGAGGTTTTGGCGACAGTACACGAAAAAATGACAGCTGTGTAACCAAAAACTTGTTAATTTATCACCATTTGGCATTGGTAGCATATTTTATGGTTTTTATACAGCACTGACAAAGATGTATTATGTCACTGCACTATGCCAGTCTGTAGAACTGGTAATATTATAGTATTGCTAATAAGTGCCGCTTCTTGTGCTTTACATCAATGCAAACTGCTGTCCATCATTAGCTGACGATAGCTAGCGATACATTGTCCAAGACATGATGTAAAGTCATAAAGTTCTTGCGATGTTTATCGCAGGAGGTTCCTTTACATTAATTTGTATACATTAGCATCGATATCTTTAATGCACCACATTTTAACCAAATTTCCACTGTAGTTGCATTAGGTGAAAATTGAAATATTTCCATACATTTTTAAATTCTTGTCTTTGTCATTTCCATCCTAGCAGGCAACTCATGGACCAAGGTGAAAGTGAAATATAATGGCGTGAGTAATTTTATATGTTGTTAGTATTATTATTATGATGATGAATATAATTTTTGGAATTGTACCATTGAAAGTAAATGTTCCATCCACTTCTAATTCTATGCTTACCACAGAATAAGTAATAAAACAATCTATATAATAGCCACACATTATGTATTTTTAAATAATGAAAGACATTGGTTAAAGGTTCAAAGGCAGCCACCTATTACATATTATTATATGTAGCGCTACCATTAATGACTACCAAAAGTGAATTTGGCCCACTAATTTCATAATCCATTTACCAAACAGGCAAAAACAAATTTTTCATTTCATCAATAAGATAATTGTAATTGCTTTCTATGTATCGATACAATTATTGCAGTTGCTTTCTATGTATCAATACAATAATTGCTTTCTATGCATCAAAGATGGCTGGATATATGGAGTGAAATGTTTATATTTATAGATATTGTCTGCACTATTGTTCTGAATATGTATTGGAAAGAATGTTTTTTACTAACTCCCTGAGACTCAATAATGATATCTTCAAAAGTTGATAGTATTGTATTAGTAAATTTTATCTTGTGACAAATAATATTGCACCTTCAAATAGTTCTAAAGTATTTCATTTCAAAGTGCGAAAAATAAGCATATATTTAAAAAAATTAAATTATTTTTAAGTTTTATAATTTCATAAGTAGTGCAAAAAAATAAAATATAAAATTAAAATATGTTGCAAAGTAGTGAGCCGTAATTTAAAAAAAGAATGGGGTACGAAAAGATTATGGACCTGAATGGAGACATCGATCCAAGATATTGTGATTGTGATTTTTTAGTACGTTTTGTTTGGATTAGTCTATGATCAAACTCCCTATTGTCATTTCCCTATGATCAACTTACCATGATCTCATTTATATCTCCATCACTATTAAAAGTCTAAAACCCTCATATAAAATAATATATCGTCGCAATTTTAACTGAATAGACATGTTGCCTTTGCTTGAGGATGCACAGTGTGTTGATTAGGGTGTGATCTCGTGTTTAAATAATGTAGATGATATTGTACAGAATTTCACTTCTGAGATTTTTAACCTGACGAATAAACATGCACCCCTAAAGCAAAAAAGACTGCTTGCTGGCTCAAATAATTTTATAAAGTGTTTCATGCAGAAACGGGATAGGCTCAAATCTAAACATAGGAGGGACACTACACCCCTTCACTGGGAAGCATATAGACTAATAAGAAACAAGGCATTGCAAATGTGCAGTAATGCAAACAAATATTACATCAGCAAGAAGATTAATGAATGCACATCTTTCAATATGTGGAAGTTTTTAGGTACATTGGGTATCTGTAAACAATGCAAGTTCTTCTGTCAATATTAATGATGTCAACATTTTTTTTGCAACCCCGCCTGGTATCTTAGACGCTGCAGTGAAGTTGGAAACTTCGAACAAAATATTGCCTGCACCACTCAGTGAAAATTATTTGTTTATTATATCAAAATATTCAGTATCTGAAGTAAAAAAAATTTTCTTGAAATTGAATTGAAATCCATTGGCAGTGACAGCCTAATTATAGACGATCTTGCTCCAGTCATTGATATTGTAGCATCCACTGTCATTGCTATATTTAATACTTCTTGTTTAACCTCTGCCTTTCTTTGTGAATGTAAGAAGGCGCATATATTCCCTTACACCAAACATCTGCCCTTAACCAGCCCAAAGATTTTTGACCTATAAATATATATTACCACTACTATCAAATTTACCATAGCTGCTTTGAGGGGATTATACATTCTCAAATTGCTAGTTTTTTACATACTCAAAATTTAGTTTGCTCCCTGCAATCTGGCTTTAAGTCAGTCCACTTCACTGCACTGGTGAAAGTGTCTGATGATGTGCACCTGGCCATGAACAATACCCAACTATCTGTTCTTATATTATTAGACTCCAGTAATGCATTCAACTCTGTGGATGTTGACATTTTGATACATCGGCTTAAATCATCAAATTTGTTGCAACCATGTGTTGATTGGTTCAACTCCTATCTTCATAGCCGTAAACAGGCAATCAAAATTTCTGAAAATTATTCAAAGTGGACCAGTCTCATTGCTAGAGTACCTCAAGGTGGTGTTCTTTCTCCATTTCTTTTTTCTATTTTAATTGATCCCGTAGTTAAACAACTGTCCATCTAGTATTTATATGCTGGTGATCTTCCGACTACATTATTTGCTGATGATCTTAAAATATACCCTCACTGTAGTGTCGATAATATTTCCAAATACATTGATAAATTGAATACAGACCTACACTTGATCAGTCAGTGGTCTAGTAGACAGAAGGTTCTGATAAACCTAATTAAATCACAAGCTATCATTATTGGTAGTCACAAACTTCTGTAGAAAACATCTATATCCGATTTACCACAGCTGTTGATTAATGGTTATGTTATTCCTTTTACTTCAGTTGTAAAAGATTTTGGCCTACTAACTGAACAACATCTCACATGGCATTCTCAAGTAAATTATGTTACTCATAAGATGTTCTTCAAAATACACTCTCAAACAGCTTCAATATTTTCTTCCACTGCGAACTAAAGTACATATTTGTTAAACTTTACTCCTATCTATTCTTGATTAGGGAGAAGTGTGTTATTCCAATCTAAATGAACATTTACTCAATAGATTAGAACCTCAAACTACAATTGAAAAACAAATATACTCTCCTAATCCCTCAGCATAGAATTTAATATTATGGAGAATCCTTCACCGTCTATTCTAATCGTTTATGGAATGAACTGAATCATAATCGGAAGATCTTAATCCCTTCTTTTATAACTCATCTTTATACCCTCCTTAACCTTAAAGTGACATTTTGATTTGATTTTTAATTAATTTTATTTTATTACCATATTTTATTAAATGTTTTATATTGTAAGTATATTTAATTAATGTTTAAAAATCACTTATAGTCTATCACAGCAATTAATATTCTCATCCAATTCTTTGTAGTCGGCTGTAAGAGATTGCTCTTGTAGCAATAAGTCACCACTGTATACTTAGTTTTATAAGCTTGCAGTAAAGTTAAATAAATAAAATAAATAAATGGAAAATTTAGAACACTTGTGTCGGGTTTGCGAGTTGCTGCAAAGTAGTGCATACATCTGAGAAAATTTCATGACTGCTGTGTATTTGGAAGTCAGCATGCTGATGAACAAAACACTAGGGTCGTCAACGATTTTTCTAACAAAAGTATAGTACACTCAAACATTTATCATGTTTGGGGGCACTATACACAAAATAAGATTATACTAGAAATATTCAGGAAGCACTCTAACATATTGTGGTAAGTAGAAAAGATACTAATTAAATATTGTAAAAAGTAAATATGGTGACCATAAAGGGTGGCTTGATTTTTGGTATTTTTAAATAATCCTGTTTTAAAAAAATATTGAAAGTTGTCAGGTTATAACCAATAATGGTGGAGTATGATGCTTATTAGGTCAGTGCATTCTAGTTTATAAATACACTAGAATGTTTGGTTTTCAAAAATTAATTTTTTTGATTTTTGAATTGTGCTGTGCATATATATATGTGTATGTTTGGATGTGCATGTGTGTATATATATATGTATATGTATATGTATATGTATATGTATATGTATATGTATATGTATATGTATATGTATATGTATATGTATATGTATATGTATATGTATATGTATATGTATATGTATATGTATATGTATATGTATATGTATATGTATATGTATATGTATATGTATATGTATATGTATATGTATATGTATATGTATATGTATATGTATATGTATATGTATATGTATATGTATATGTATATGTATATGTATATGTATATGTATATATATATATATATATATATACACACACACACATATATAGTTTCAAGAGATACCATACTTTATGATGTATAATATTATTACTTATTATTTTTTTAATTGCTTCTCTTTGTACATTTTGCTATTTTCATCATCTGAGTCGATGTTTTACAATCTTATTAATATTTGAAAAGTGGCCTACAAAAGTTGAGGGTAATTTGTATGCATCTTTTTAGATATTATTATTTATTAGGTATAGATAGTCGTTGTCATCTGATGGTGTTATAAGTGTATAACATCTTATCTGAATGGGCAATCAATTTAATTTAGTGTTATAAAATACATTTGTTGGCTGCGGGTGTCACTGTTAAATGAAAAAAAGCAATATGTAGCTCAAAATTAATTAACTACTACTGGTTTAATGACCGAATCGAATATTTTGTTGAGCAGTTCCCATCAGACGGATGTGGATACCAAAGAAAATGTACCTACTGCTTTGTAGAATAATAATATATTTTGTATTAGAAAACCTTTTTAGTACATATTGAAACTGAAGCTGTAACTTTTATGAACCAAGATTAGCTGGGAAATTTGGAATTTAAACAATATATGTAGCACATTCTATAATATATGTGCATATAAATTTGTTTAGCTGTTGGTTACCTGAAGAACGGTTTTAAAGAATGATTGTATCAATTTTTTATGTTAATTTTAGCAGAGTGAAAGCAAAGTGCAAATAATTTACTTTTAGAGTGGGTATGAAGTTGTTTATTGCATATTCTATATAATTGAAAAATAGTAACCAATATTTTCTTAATTTTATTGGAAAATTGGCAGACTGATAGCCTAGAGAACTAATTGCTGTGGGTACTTCATGTGGAACACAAATTTGCTTAGGCCAGATCAAGGATCCGAAAGAGTTATTGATTTAATCTCTATCCAGTGTTACTAGAGAATAGCTTTTTATAAACCAGTTAAAGGAACATGACGGAAGTAGATTGTGAAAATTTATCATCTTCAGCACTGAAGGATCGATTCCGAAGATTTACTGAAAATTGTCAGCGAGGGCTTAGGTTTTAAAGTTGAAAAAATTGTTACTAGTATTTCCGGGTTAAATGGGGGTTGGCACGTTTAACATACTATGTAGTATTTCCAGTCAGGACAGCAAAAAAAGAAATAATTTGTATTTCGTGAGATTAGATGACAATACACAATCAGACAAGGTATATTTTTTATACCTTATCTGTTTCTGTGTTGTCCATATTTTCTAAAGTATGCACATGGTAAAAAAAATGGAAGTTTTAGGGTCTCATCAGCGGGACAGATCAAAGAATGTCTAAAAAATTAGAATACATGACAAAACTGGTAGATACATATGTTTTGTCCAACGTTTATAGTTTTTTATATATCTATTATCTTGCGTTCAACTTCGCCCATGTGAATTTCTGGTCTTCAGGCGGGCTTGGGCTACATGCACAAACTTTTAAAATGGTTTGCCAATTCTATGCAACATATGTTTTTACCACAAACGGTCAAAGTTGGGTGACGAAAATTACAAAATTTAAATTTAATTTTTTTATTTTATTTATTTATTTATCAAAAAACCTCATATCCAACTCACAGGTTACCCCAAAATGCTGGACATGTGCAAACACTAAAGTATAACAATTTACATTGCACATAATAACATAAATAATAAATAATGAAAAAAAACACAGATTAATTCAAATAAAACTAACTAATTATCAAACGTGAACTACCAAACAACTCCATAATAGCATTCCTAAAGCTGTCAATGAAGCAGACAAAATATCAAGATTTGACGCCTCTCGCGATATCTCGTTGATTAACATTAAGTCAGTGAAAAAATGGTGAACGCTGAAAATATTCGTGCGCTCTCTAGATACATGAAATAAAATATGACTCCGTTCTCTCACATAACAGCCACGAGAATAAAGCGTTACCAAACCCAAAACCTAAGAGTTATCAACATAATTATTTAATAATTTCAAAGGTTATAACTATTGAACATGGAAATGCATGAAGTTATCATCATCATCATCATCATATACGCTAAGGTTAAGATGTTACACTCCCTTTTTAGAAAAAACCTCACAACTAATCCACATAAATTATATATCATTTTATAGATAATTGCTTGCTCTACCGGCATCCACAACTAAAAAATTTATTATTGCTATTGTTTTTGCAAATTAATTAATAATTAAAATTATATACACAAAACAGCAATGCTGCCATCTAACGGCTCAACGTCAATATGATTGACGGTCGGTAAAATTTTTGTTTAATTTCAAATCCACTCACGTATAAATAAAGTGGCGCTTTAGCTCAATGCTTTTGATACTTGCGCCTCTATATGTCAATTTTAGTAAAATATTTGTTTGATCTGTCATCTGAGCTTCATAATGGAATAAATAATGCGAAGACTTCGCACGGGTCACGCTAGTACCTTTTATTTCTATAAACTGAAGAAATGTGGCATTTTACTTGTTTTCTTAGCGACGCTAGTGTGAATTTTGACTTTCCGAATTCCTTTTTCTTATATAACAAAAGAAAATTATGTAAAAGAAAGATGGGTGTTTTTTAACATTTTATACGGTAAAGGTAAGGCACGATATTACGATTTAACAGGGAAGTAAAATGTATGCGATTATGTGAAGACGTTCTTAATTTTCCATTTAGGGTAAAGGAATGTCGTGCACGTTAACGGTGCGCTCTCTAAAACGGTCGCGGCAATTTTAAGACTGATGTACAAATCCACATTGCATATTATGTTAAATACAACAAATAATATCAAACACAATAAATATTGGAGACGTAGTCGTTGTTGGTTAGACATTATGACGTCCGCACTCGATCGCTAAACTGCACAAATGTCGTTAACGGCCACGATATGTAAATTATAAAAAAACAATTGAGGGCCATGCTGTGAACGTCCACGATATTATCGTGCCGTATGGTGCTCTGAGTTAGGTATACACGCAGCTACTTTGATCGACGGCGACTCGTTGCCCATCTAAGCCTTTTTGTGTCTAGCGATAAAACAGTGTTCGTTTCGTAGCAGACGTGCGTACTGGTTCTTTGTAGGTAATAACATTAAAAAAGCGACGAGCGTTGTTAGCGCTAACATCTGTTTGCATATATGACAAAGGTAAAAAAAAAAGAAAAATGGAAGATGTCGGGCGAAGAAATGGTTAATTCAAAGACCAAGATGTCTGGCGAAGGAATGGTTATTTCAAATACCAAGATATTCTCATTTAAATTTAATGGTAGGCACTACACGAACAGAATGATTTTCGAAATTATTTACGTATGGGCTCTTGTAAATATCAAGAACATTCATCTCTGTTGGAGTCAATGGTAACAAAACAGGATACGCGCATGACAAAAGTAATAACAGCCCACGAAGCATAATCGGCTGCATTGCGATTTCTGGCAACCGGACGATCTTATGAGAATGTACAATGTATTGTTGCAATATCTAAGCAAGCTCTAAGCAAGATAGTACCAGAAACGTGTGATCCGATCGTAGCTATATTACAAGAAGAATATTTAAAGATAAGTAAATATTTTTTAGTAAAACTAGACTTTGCTCTTAAATATTTATTTACTTAACAACACATTATGGTTTAAAATTATTGTGGTATATTGGCATTTTCTGAAATGGCGTTACCTGGTAATTGGATTTGGATTTTCGCAATTTCTGTTGGCTGAGTCTTGCACTTGCTGATACCTACATGTTTTTGAAGGAATATGAGTTAGTTGGCCGCACATGGGATTTACCAAAAGAGATTCTGAAAGAGTATTATTAATAATGTTTGGACTATGGGACCTTTGAAAATTTTCATGCCGAGGCGGTAACTGTGTATGAATACCGATGTACACACCAATCCGATTTTGACGACGAAAACAGTTCATCTGCGTTGCAAATAATACGCTGTCGATTAATTTCTCAAAAAAGTGAAGATGAATGCATAGATGTAGCGATGACCTTTGAAGAAGGGTGGCAGTTTTGTCATAGCTATTGACAGTAAATACGTAGAATTTGTGACACCAACATATAAAAAGGATTGCAGTGTTGTTTTAGTAACAATGACAAATGAAAGTTATGATGGTATAATGGTTATAATGGTAGATATAGGAACTAACGGCCGAATCTCCGATGATGGAATTATTAATAGAAGTATATTTTATGAGAAACTAAATACGGGGGAATAAAATTTTTAAATATTCCTAGACCAGCAATGGTATTGAACACCGAAACTATTTTGCCATACGTCTTCGTAGGGAATGTCTCCTTTTCTTTACGTCTAGATTTGATGAAACAATATCCATGTCGAGACTTAAAACCTCAATAAGTGAACATTCAGTTATAGGCTGTCAAAAAAGTCAGTTATAGGCTGTCAAAAAACAAGAATTATTGAAAAAATCTTTGGCATTTCAGTCACTCGATTCCGAAAGTTTAAACCTTCAATCAATTTAGATTTCAAAACCATTGATAAAGTGGTAATAGCTTTGGGTATTTTACAAAACTTTTTACGTCGAAAATGTGATCAATATAATATCAGAGTTAGTGAAGATATGGAAAAGTTTAATGACGGCTGTATTACTATAGGTTTCTATATACTTTAGGAGCCGAAAATGGCTTGACATATTTACAAATAACAAGTCAAGGTCAAAGTGAGACCATGTCAAAACATGTTCGAGAACATTATCTCATATATTTCAATGAGTAATAGTGGGGTGGTGCATTGTATAATTGTAAATACTTAATATGGATTTAATGTAGTAATGACATTAATAAATACAGGGTGGCAGATTTCAAAGTTTGAACAAACTTAGTTTCTGAAAGCAACACATAAGAGGGGCGCGGGGGGCGTCGTTAGAAGGCCAAGCGGTGCGGATGTTTTAGTAGCCATGGAACAGTGCAGTAGAGAGCATCGCGCTTTTGCCGTCGAGGCGTACATTTCGAGTGGATTTTCGCTGTCTGTAGCACGTCGTCGATATAATAATCGTTACGGTATTCGTCGATTACGTGATGGACCATCGACCAACCTCATTCAGTCATGGGTAGCAAGGTTCAGAGCTACAGGATCAACATTAAATAGGCCCAGGCCAGGACCTACACCATTGGTAGCCACGGATGAAAATGTCGAGCGTGTTATGGTTTCTGTGGTTGAAAATCCCCGTTTATCACTGCGTACACGTTCATCGATGTTGGGAATTCCGAAATCAACTTTACAGGTAATAATGCGAAAAAAGCTCAAGTTCCATCCATATAAAATTCAAATTGTTCAAGATTTACACGATTCTGACTTTGAATTAAGAAAAACTTACGCGGAGGTGATGTTGTTGAGATTTCGTACTGCTACCCGGATGGGCAACATATTCTTTAGGGACGAAGCTCACTTTCACATTGGAGGATATGTGAATAAGCAGAACTTTGGTTACTGGGATGTCCACAACTCAAGACAAATGCATCAAGAGCTATGTAAAGACATAAGCATAAAGTAACAGTCTGGTGTGCCATGTCTGCATCTGCAATCATAGGGCCTCATTTCTTTGAAAATCAACGTGGCCAAACTGTAACTGTGAATTCGGAGAGATATGCCCAGATGTTAAATGACTTTTTCAGAGTAGAACTACAGAATAGTCCATCCTTCAACCAAAACACATGGTTCCAGCAGGACGGGCCACAGCTCACACTGCTAATGTGTCCATGAATGCAGTGCGGCAGTTATTTCCAGAAAAAAACATATCCCGAAACGGTAACGTACCGTGGCCCTTAGGTCACCCGATTTAAGCTCATGTGACTTTTTCTTATGGGGATACTTAAAATCCGTTGTTTACAAAACAAATCCGAGCATTGTGACACAACTTAAAGAAAATATTCGAGCCGAAGTCAGTAGGATACCCCAGTCGCTCTGCAAACGCGTTTTTGAAAACATGCATGCTAGACTCGAAGAGTGTGTCAGACTCGATGGCCGCCATTTGGAAAACGTGGTTTTTAAAAAATGAAATCCGCATTTGTTGTTATAAAGTTAAAATAAACCTACTTTGTATTAGAGGTGTAGTTTTTTTTACAATTTTACAAACATTGAAATCTGCCACTGGACACGCTGTATAATATTATACTAATATAAATTAAAAAGTTTCATCTTAACTGAATTTTATTTACTTCTAGTTATCCCTTGATCCTTTAAGAAGTTGAGTAAATTATAGTACCTTAATGGAGAGTGGACTATCTTCTAGAACAATTCAGGATTTCAAACTTTTTAAATTTCTTCGTTTGGTTTTCGCCACACGTCCCACATGTTTTTATTTTTTTGATTATAAAAACTCGATCAGCATTTGGTTCTACCTCCCTTAATTTTTCGATTAAAACCTCATAGTTTTGTGACATGAAATTTTCTTAACCATCCATAATGAAGGTAAAATTCGGTATAATTCTATAAATTCTGTCACAAAAGGACGTGAATATTTACGTAGGTCAGCCATTTTAAAAACCGCGGTGCGTGCCCGTCAACACAGCAGAAATGTCGCTGGCTTGTCTACTAACGACTTTTCAGATTTACAGCGGGCAGCGATTCGATTGCTGCATTGCCAGCGATATTAAATCGCTGCTAATATTTATATCCATACACCGACTTGACATTGTGAGTGAGACGCCGTCGATCAACGTCACTGCCTTGCGTCTATCGTAAAATTATAAAAACACCCGATAAATGATTAAACGATAAATGATCAATTTCAAGGCCAAGTTCGCCGAACTTTCAGGGTTAAATTCGATTAATGTTGTGATCATCAATAAAAGTCCATTTTATCGATATCGATCTTTCGTACGAATTACTAACAAAAGCCACGTATAAAATTTAACGATATTGTAATTTTTATGAAATGAAAGTACCGTCATAAATAAAATATCTATAAAAAAATAGTTTTTCCGTCGTCAAAGTGAGAACAGTTGATTTCTATACAAATTAAATTACGGAAACGTGTCTATTACATAACAAAAAGGACAGCAAAGAAGGCTTGAAGATATTGTAAACATGATTGGTTTTCTACACTAAACAGTGTGACCTAATAAGAAGACTTGATAATAAAAATTCATAAATTTTACGTCTCTGAAACAACATCAGTTGGAAATAAAAATAGTAATGGAAATTAAAGAAACACGCTTTGGGAAGTAGTTAAATTGTATTAAAAGAGCTGACATAGTCCTAATTTATGTCATATATGCTATTACTAAATGGTATTAGTCTATTGCAAGAAGAATATTGGGCACATAACTTGCAAGAAGAATAAAGTCGTTATTTACTGGTTTCCTATTTTGTCAACACGCTTCCTTTCTTTTTTATATTTCGTATTCCTTCAATTTCGATAGTAGTGCTTTCACTACCTTGGCTTCATATACATATATATATGTTTGTATGTGTGTGGGTGTGTAGTGCATTCACTGACGAAATCTCGCTAGTTATTATGTATACATCAAAAAATCTCCTGAATCTAGTAATATAAAACGAAGTCATGGCGAGTTCGTATAATTACAATCATAAATCTGAATATGTAAATATAAAGTTTACTTAATTGTTTGTTGTTTTCTAAAAGTACAGTTGATATGTTGCAATATATATATATATATATATATATATATATATATATATATATATATATATATATATATATATATATATATATATATATATATATATATATATATATATATATATATATATATATATATATATATATATATATATATATATATATATATATATATATATATATATATATATATATATATATATATATATATATATATATATATATATATATATATATATATATATATATATATATATATATATATATATATATATATATATATATATATATATATATATATATATATATATATATATATATATATATATATATATATATATATATATATATATATATATATATATATATATATATATATATATATATATATATATATATATATATATATATATATATATATATATATATATATATATATATATATATATATATATATATATATATATATATATATATATATATATATATATATATATATATATATATATATATATATATATATATATATATATATATATATATATATATATATATATATATATATATATATATATATATATATATATATATATATATATATATATATATATATATATATATATATATATATATATATATATATATATATATATATATATATATATATATATATATATATATATATATATATATATATATATATATATATATATATATATATATATATATATATATATATATATATATATATATATATATATATATATATATATATATATATATATATATATATATATATATATATATATATATATATATATATATATATATATATATATATATATATATATATATATATATATATATATATATATATATATATATATATATATATATATATATATATATATATATATATATATATATATATATATATATATATATATATATATATATATATACATATATATATATATATATATATATATATATATATATATATATATATATATGGATAGAGCCATAGACACCTAAGTATGAGATTACATAAGTATGAAACATGATAGGTACACTGAGATAAACATAATCTTTGTTTCTAACCAATAATGTCCATTGATTCCTTTATTTATATCCTAAAATCTACGCATATGGCTATTTTCAAGTATTTTGCTCTCCCGAACGTTTTACTATTTAGGTTTTGATGATATCTCCTGCATTATTAAACTATGATTTTTGATGTGAAATATGTCGGAAGTTGCTATAGATCCAAGACACAAATGTTTTGGCGACTCATACATTGCGAACGAAATGCTGTATCAAAAGTTTTTCCAGATATTTTTTGGTGAATTTGAATAAACCTTTGCAATATTATTCCACTCGATGGGGTTCGCGAGAAAAAAAATTATATATATATAAAATTTCATAAACAATACACAATTAAAGCGCCTTTTGTCTTTTCAATGCGAACATTAGGTAGTTAATTCATAGTGACGGCTACTTTGTTATAATTTTCTATTATCCGATAATAGGCGGTTACAACAGATTCGTGATCCGCCGCGGGCGGCGGTTGTAAACTAAGGGCCAGGTTACACGTGACGGAGAATATTCGAGCATTTTTATATCTATGATTTTACAGTTTCAACGTTAGAAATGTTTATGGAGACGTTACGCACGATTATGTAATCATGTTTTTTGGGCATTTCTAGTTGAGCTAACAACTTGAAACTGGACAGTATATGAGTCGTAGGTCAAAAAATGTGTCGAGTTTTTTTAAATAATTACCGCGTAAAATTAAAAAAAAAGTGAAAAAGTAACTAAGTAAGGCACCTTTATTTAGTCGCTTCTCGAAATTGATCATTCATGCAGCGATAAAGAAAATGGAATCTGAACTCAAAATTGTTGGTTGCGAAATTTGGAATGCTTATTTGGAGTTTGCTCCTTAAGAATTTATTTTCATGTATATCGCCCGGTATGAAGTTTTATCAGGAGTAAAATCATGAGTTCAGAGCGTACGAAGTTCAGAGCGTTAAAAAGTGTAACCGTTAGATTCTGGTCGCACGAAGTTCAGGGCATTAAAAACAGTGTAGCCGTTAGGTGGCCTCGCCGCGCAACATTTCTGTTCATCTTTAGAGTGAAATATCAATATGTTTATTTGGCATTTTCTTATGGCGTAATCGCAATAACGGAGTATGACACATATATTGGCATTTTCTTATGGCGTAATCGCAATGACGGAGTGTGACACACATATTGGCATTTTCTTGTGGCGTAATCGCAATGACGGGAGTGTGACACGGATAGTTTACTACCGTTCGCTTATATCAAGACGTAATCGTTAAATGTAATTATGTGTCAATATTTGGTGTCTTCTATCCTACAAAATTAAAAAATGCCTTTTAGTTTTAACTTCTTAGTCTGATGTTACTAAATGTCTTTAATTTTGTTGTATAAATTTGATCTTGTTCACTCGTGTTTTACTTGACAATATTGTCAGAATTTTTTTATTGAAAATTTTTCTATTCACTTTTAATTATATTGATATTTATGTTTATATATACTGTTTCCAAGACAATCGTACTTGCGGAGTAAACTCCAGTCGCGCGTCGGAACTGACACTCACAATTTTTTTCCTTTTCTTACACTAAAATAAAACAGAAAAATCCTTTACTTTAAATTCTGATGACTTCGTTCAGACTTCCTTTTTAGGTTTCTATGTTTTAAAAGTTAGAATGAGAAGTATGAGCAGCGTAGCGTAGGTTCTTACGAAAGTTTCGAGATAAGCTTGCATACATTATTATAAATGATAAACTATATATAAATATAAAAGATCAAACATATTTGTAAGACTAATATAACTCATTAGCAGATATGTATCAAAAACAAGAAAATGCCTACCCTTGACGTTTTTTTAATTGTCTAGTCTATGAGTGCAATAATTTTGTACAATTTTAAGTGAGGTTTAAAGGCTCGTGTCCATGAAATAAAATATATTTTAAATGACAAAGCCTAAAACCATAGTAGTGTGTGTTGGTGGTATAAATAATTCTAATATTTTAACTTGTCTTATGATCCCCATTCCGGAAGGTCCGCGGAAACAATGATTCCAGAAAAAATCAAAGTTCTAAAAAAGCTACTTGACAAAAGTTTTACATACATGTTGATGACAGAGATAAATGAGTCTGGTGATCATTGTACACGCAAGATCGTGCTGAAAATATATGGTTATGGGAAATCTCCCAAGATATTAGTACTGATAGTTGAATAATCCTAGTTGTATGTTGTAATAATGTTAAATTTGAATCTAGAAATAAGTTATGGATTTTGGAAGCGAATCAATCAATCCACTTTGGTTGAAAATAGTTAGTCGCGGTATTTTTTGATAAGAAAGTGTGATAAAAGGTTATGAGTGGATAAACCGAAGACTGTAACTGAAAATTAGTGTACATAAATTTGTTTGCATCAGCTTATTGAGAATTAAAAATGTTCGACTAAATTGAAGTGTCAACACTTCGTGACGCATCACGATAATATAAAGGTACATTGGGCAAATCCCATTCAGGACTTTTTCAGGAAAAATACTGTAGTTGTGCTCTAATTGTCTCCATACAATTCAAAGATAAATTGAAGGAAAATTATTTTTTTTATCGATGACGTCCTAATTCGAGAATGAGAAGAAAGATGTGAGGAAATTTCAAACGAGGCGTAGCAAAGAATGTTTAGTTACTAGTTTCCATGAATGGAGATGTTTATAGTCTGTAACGAAAAATAATTGGAAAGCGTAAAGACATAGTGCAAAATTTCAAAGCATGTATATAGAATAATTTGTTTATTCATACCTTTGTTACTATGTCCTATCTTCTGAACCATTGCCTGTATACCCATGTCATTCAGTGCACAGGCGAGTTGGCTACTTTGCAGATAGAAGCAAAATTCTGAATGAAAATGGAAAACATTTTTAAATACATTATAGATTTAGATTTTAAATAGTGTACATACACAGTTTAAATGGCATAATAGTTTAAATGAAAATTAACTTTTTCGTGTTTATACAAGGAAAATCTGAAAAACCACATAAAACATATGACTTGTGCTATTTCCAAAAAGAAGCGATATGCTAAAATGATAGAAAAACTGTAGTCAACTATTGAGTTTTACGGGCTAGAATGTTTAATATTTTACATTGTACAACACACCAAGACGTGTGTTGGAATCTGAACTCGAAACTTTCTTTTCTTTGACTAAAATAAAGCAAAAAAATCCATTAGTCTGAATTCCGCTATTATTTATAGCTAAAAGTGACAGAAACATGTATTTTTATTTTTTTTTACTTTTACAGTCTAGAATGTTAAATTTCCATATTTCATTATTGGCGAAATTAATTAACATCTTATTGATCCTTTGTGACAGATGAAGACGTGTTATTTCGATAAAATAGTAATTTAATTTAATTTTTAAAATAAATGTAAAAATTAATATTATTATTAATTTTTTAATCTGTACAAAAACGATTGAGATTCACGTAAATTCTTTACTAATTCAGGACATATCTCAAGATAAATATAAGTTAAATTAGAGGCGTTCCGTTTAGAAGAATTCCTTCATTTAATGGTTCACAAATATTCGCATAACAATATTAAATTTGAAATACATAATTACAAACCTCCTGTTTTAAGGATGCGAGTGTAAAATGTAAACGGACCTTTACGTGATTCAAGTTAGAGGCGTTCAATTATCTTTTATAAGGTTTAGAAATTAAGCGCAGTTTGACTATGAAATGATTGATGACGATATGAACTATTTTGTATACGCAAATAAATTTTGCTTCGTAATATTTATGAGAGGTTACTTTCGCTTTAGCGTTTTTTCCCGATACGTATTGTAGTAGAATAAGAAAACATATGCATAATTAAAGAAAATTCAAATGGGGTCAATACAAATACGTGCGGTAATAATAGGCACGTTGTGATCAAATAAGAAACCTTGACGTATGGTAGTGAAAATAATTGGAGCCTTAAGGCTGTTTGGTGACTTATAAGGAGTGACTAATAAAAAGTAGTTAATAATCCATGTATTCCTGTGAAATACACCTAAAAAGCATAACCTATACACGGGTATTAGATTCTAGTGTTTTGTAGGTGAATGATTATCTATGAATCTATTTTTATATTTGTATCGGGATTTAAGTCGGATTGCACGTTCAATTTATACGGGAAATTACTGGTTAAATTCTGTAGAAAAAACCATGTCAACGAAACCTAGATTGATACAGCGCCATCTTCTGGAAAACGCTTTTCTAATTCCGTTTTGGACTCGAAGTTGTCAATTGGAAATTTTCTTTTATGACTATATTTATTAATTGGGTGGTTGTACTATTTTATAATAAAATGTGGATTGCAAATAGTAGGTTTTTCCGAATTTCATTAAAAAATTACCTTTGGTTTTATATCGAAAATTAATGCTTGAAACTAGTTTGGTGGTACTGAGTTGGTGTTATCGGACGTGATATAGCAGCCACTGTAGTTAAGTATTTGAATGATATTGGTATTAATGTTTTAAGAAAAAGCGTTGCGTTACAGTTTAAGTTCTTGTCACAGCTTCCCAAAATAATTAGACCCATTTTTTAGTCTATTAATATAGCATACGTAGATACTTAGATACAAAATGGCCTGAACTTTATTCAGAAAACAACGTATTGTGGTTTGCTGGTCCTGATCTGGTTTTAACTCCTACAGTTTCATGTGATCTGGCACGGCAACTATTGAAGTTGTGTATTTTCGAGGAGAAAGATTCAGGAAAGTTTTCTTGTAAACAAGCAAGAATTATTAATTACTCGTAAAGGTTTGCCTTAAAGTCACACAGCTGAAAATCGCCGTATCATTGCAATTTACGTGAACGAATTTCCAGTTTTTTTTGGACAAATTTTTACAAGGGCAAATTCGATTTTTAAGAAGGGTGGAAACCGCTTTCTGTTATTTTATTGTTTTCTTTCATCGGGTTTTTTTACATTAACTTTGTAGCCGCCCATAAAGGGGCAGAAGTGTATCGAGAAAATGAATCTACGCTTGATAGGCAGATACAAAAGTTTGAAAAATTATTCTTTTGAATTCTTGACAAAATGGCGAGAACATTGGTACAGTTATGTAGATTGCAGAAGTGCATCGATATTATGGGCTTATAATTTAATTGGCTAAAATAAAAGCTTTTATTCAAAATTGTTGTCTTGCAAAGATGTAATACAAAACGTCATATACATATAAAACGTTCAGTTAATAAGCAAACATTTAATTTTGAAATCCTTACTTTATAGGTCTACATTTGTGAAAGAAGTAAATGAATCAAAATATGACCTGTATAACGTAGCGTCGTAATCTTTGCTACATAATAACAGTGATTTAAATATCTAGATAATATTCCAATATCTAGCCATAAAAGTCTTAATAATATGAACACCGTTAACTATTTGATAACATCAGACCATGCAGTCTGTCTATTATACTAACAATTAGTCTGTAATTTATTCAAAAATAAAAAAAAATTGTATAGCACAAAGAGTTTTCTACTTTATATGATAAAAGGATATTCAAATCGGCAGTAGGTCTTAAAGGAAGATACATCTTTTTTCTGACAAGAATGCGTTAATCTAACTCTTAAAAACTCTTAAAAATTGATTCGTTTACACATTTGAATTCTTTATACATAAATATATTGTTTTCCAAGCACATTATTAATAATAACTACTAGTATGTAAAAAGTGTACTCGTAATATAATTATTCAATTAGGCAACAATAAGCTATAAACGTTACCTTGAAACTATTAAGTGACTAATGACAACTGTCAGTATCAATTCGTAATTTGCCGGATGTTAGCTACGGTTATTATAATGAAATTCGAAAGTCCTAATAAAAAAGTAAAGTGGTAAAAGAAATTAGTGCAATTTCATGCAATTAGCTCGGTAATGTCGTCCTCATATCTTGTACTAATATTCGTATAGTATGAATTTTACACTATTACTGCGCTGTCTATAGTCTTCAAAGGGGTTTGAAATATAACTTAGTTCTTCTTTTTTAGATAACGACTACGATGAAACTGGCATGAGCTGCACGAGGAGGAAAAGTTGTTCTCCATACAGACGTAGTAGAACAAGTAGCACGAGCCGTACACGACGCAGTGTTACTGCTCCACTTCGTCCTCACGATCGCGTACGCCTACCTCTTCTTACAGTCGTCATGAAGAAATTCAGACTAAAGAAAAAGGAGGGGGCAGATTTGAAAGAGTTGGAGGCTCTGGAGGGAGTTGTGACCCCAGAAAAGACAGTGGCGTCGACTGTTGAGGTTCCTGTTTTCAAAGCGAATAAAAATTCCTTACCGGTTAATACTGAAGGGCTTTTGGGCCAAGAAGGTACATTTTGTGTCAGCTGTGCTATTGATTTATACGACACTTTTGTCAAGCGATAGTTAGTAATTCCTCAGGATGGCTTCAACACCAATACAAAGCTGCTAATAATCGAAAAATATGACTCACCTAAGAATTGTGAGCTTCTTGTGCTACCTAAATTAAACGATGAAATTGTTGCAGATATGAATAAAAAGGTAATAAAAGAGACAAAACGATTATGCAGTTGGTAAAATGTTAAACAACATGATATCCTCCCAACAGAATATGAACGATACTGAAATTTTAAGTGGTTGGCAAGAATGTTATGTGATAAAACAATGAAACGTAGATCGCTTATAGTTTCTTAATTTAATAAATATGTGAAAGAAACCTTGGAAAAGTTCCCTGTTTCAGAGTATCTGTTTAAAGATAATTTTCAGGGCAAAGACTAATGCCTATAAAGCTGTGAAGGAGTCGGCAGAAGAACTGAAAAATACCTGAGTTAAACCCAAACAACCGGCAAAACCAAGAGTGGATTTAAACTACCGGGGCCCCCAACGACCACAGTTGCCATGTCTCAGTGGGCAGAAGCCGAAGTAGAGGCAACCAACAGATCAATCAATGAAACCAACGATCAGCCGCCTGAGGCGCTTTTCACCGAGGCACCATCAGCCTTCTCGTCAAGATTATATATTTGGACGATATCCTCGGTCTTGCTGATATATATGAGGAATGCACGAAATGTGTCCACCTCTAGAAAGTCCTTGAAAGGTCTAGGGTTCATAATAAATAAAGGAAAAAGCTATTCGAAATCTAAGCAAGACTGTGATTATTTAGGATTTGTGTTAAATTCAGTCCTTTATTCCATTTCTCTTCCTCAAAAAGAGTGAGTCTATCCATAATCATTCAAATGACAGTGTAAAATTATAGAATTTTCTCAACTATTAGGTCAACTTGCTAGGCCTTAGCAGCATGCAGCACGCCCTGCACTACAATACGGTTTACACAAAAATTATAACATTAATAATTACATTTTTTGTTGTTAGGCACCCCACAACCAATCTGGTAGGTAGGAAAAAAAATTTAATAAAATGAAATCACAAATATAGGTAAAATTACAGCATCGGAAAGTCTTATATTTTTTCTAAACCTGTTTACAGTTAATGTAATAAATTTTAAGTACAGGTAATAATTTTTATAACAATTTTTTTAATAATTTTTGGAATAATTCTTTTTAAACTTTAATCAGTGGCATTGAGAGAATATCTTTTTGTATGTTTTTTATTTGACAACTGAGGTGGAAAGGAGTACGATAAGGTAGCGAGCACGTAAGACAAATGAATAACTAATCAAAGCGTTCCCCCCCCTTCCCCACCCTTCCCAAATGTTACTGGTAATATCATTAATGCTATTACAGTTTCTTTAAGAGGGTCTAGCAATATTATAATACACGGAAATGAGCTGGCGATATACGAAATGTTATCCATTGGCAGTCATTCGTTTTTTTATTTTATCGCATCTGACAGTATTATTATATTTATATATTTAAGCAGCATGTGGCTCAAAAATCTACTCGAAGAAAGTATCTACTGCAGATATATAATAATTCAAAATAAAAATTTGAAGTTAAAATAAAACAAGAAACAATAATAAATCAGATAACAATAATAAATCGCGGAAACTACCACAGAAGCGTCCACCATTTTCATTCACTCTATCTCTAATGATATAATAAACATTAATTATAAGTAAACTGAGTATAAAGTACGATAACTATCTGTGAAATTTATTCCGGTCACACCAAACCGGCTTTCTGGTCGCGTGACAATATCTGACCTCACTCACGGCGGGTTAAAACCTGAAACTACTCGTCTCAATCGGTCAAGCCTTTCACTTTGTTGCATTATAAAAAAAATCAGTTTCGAAAGCCCCCGCAGACATACCGACCTTAAATTATTGCTTGTCATCAGTCACATGTTTTATAGTGAACATGTGACTTACCACCTTGCTCCATATCGTAATTTTCTTTCCGCGTGGGTTTCAATGCTAAGAATTTTTTAGCAGCAAATATTAAAAAGCATTAGAGCTAGAGTTAGATTTTAGGACACCAAAAATACGATTTGAAAGTCGTTCTGGGTATAATCTATTTCGACTTTCACACAAAGTTACGTTTGATGATGAGAAGAGATGCTCAGATGGCATAGATGTTACTACGATGAAAAGATATCGTAACACCACGTTACTTAGAGAAGACCAAACAACTTTTCTTGTGGACCAGTACGTGATTGGATCGGTTTTATGGTTAAGTAATGGTTCGGAAAGATAATGTTTAAAAATAGAAACTAATGTTAGTTGTGATGCAGTATTACTTGACGATATGGACACTAACTGATTGTCAAATTTCCATAGGCTATCACACTCTTCGTTAGCTGTTTCGTTTTCGTTTTGCTTTGAAATCTTTGAATGTGAACCCTCTTCATCACAAAGTTTTACCATAGTTGATATTCTATGTATATATTGAAATCTATTGAAATCTGTTTTTAGATATATTGAAATCTATTTTTTTGAATCGACGGTAGCCAAAATATGTTTTCTGTATTTTAGAAGCGTTTTTTAATTCTGATAATACTTCTTGCTTTAAATTCTGACCTTATATTACTAGTTTCACTGATTTGTGCAGCCTCAACTATCTTAGTGATACAAAAAACCAAAGGTACTACAATGCTACTTGTGATGTAGTTCTGAGCAAAAATTTCTTTGGTTACATTCTAGATAGGGTGTATTATATTTATTATTTCTTTGTTTATAGGCATTTAAATTGCTGTAAGCATAGATGGGCTTTTAGGATCTTGTAATAACATCGTGGCTACATAGTCACTTAACTCAACAAATTGCTCTAATATGTAGAACGTTGAATTCCAACGTGTTATTACGTCTTGAATTAATTTTTTTTCCAAGAGACTACTGTCTTTTTGGAGTTTCAACAGCTCGTCGCTTACATGCACACACTGCTTAAAGAAGGTAACGATTTGTTTCACTTTATTAATTACTGCCTGAAATTCGAATATTTTGGTCATAGCTCTTTGTATAACTTCAAGCAAAGCAATTGTTTGTTTCAACCTAGGAAATTATTGAAAGATTTAACAATATCTGCACCCATATCGGTAACTGCAGCTAACATTTTTATTTTCGCGGTAAACCACTCCTGACGTATAGTTTTTATTATGCTGGCTAAATATTCAGCAGTGTGGCGATTGTCCAATCCTCCAATACCTATAAAAACAGATTGTAGCTGATCGTCTCGAAGAAAGTGAGAAGTTAAACCAAAGTAACCTCGTGTATTTATAGTATCAGTCCGTATATCAGTAGTTATACACAGACCTGTAATTTCTTTTAATTTGGTTTTTAATATGTTCGATAGGTAATCATATTTCTCGTCCATTAATGTTGTAATTAATTTTCCTCCTGGTAATAAATACAGAGCACATGCTGTTTTCATTAGACGTAGAAAGACCAGTTTTTCTGTTATATTTAGAGGAAGATCACCTTCTGCAATACAATATAAGATTGCATTTGTAAGCTTTCCTTCTTTGACATCACCTTTTTGGAGTGAACTCATAGCCATACTATTTGGTATTGCTTTGTTTCGCTGTTTTTCCTTTTTGGTGTCGAATGTTTTGGGTGTCGAATGTTCAAGTTCAAATGATGTTGAGGGGATGTCAATAGAAGAATTATTATAAATTTCTTGAACAGAGACATTATGGTGTTATATAGTACTGCTTGCTTGGAAAAATATGGCGCTTATCACTCAATGCTGATAAAATTTAATTTTTAGATGATTACTACATAACTACCAACTCAATGCTTGCGTTTGAAAGTCATTCACTTTATTAGCTATGCTTAGCAGGCGGGTTGGCGATTGTTAATTAACATTGTTTAATAAATAAATAAATACTACAATTAATGTTTAAATGAGTTCATCATTCAAACAACCGCCACGGCGGGATTCCAACCCGCAACCTCCGGATCAGCAGTCTCATACCTGATAAGTACTAGAATGAATACAAAAACCTATCTAAGTACAGATTTTAATGCAAGGTTTTAGGAAAATTTAATAATTATTTTAATACATTGCACAAACATACTTGTTTAGATAAGTCCAGTTCGAATGTTTTTATACTTGGAGTTGGTGACGTTGGATCGGAGTGAGCAGGGTGGTGTCGTTTCATGTGGTTCAAAAGATTGCTTGTTTTTACAATAACTAAACAAAGTTTACATTTCCCTCCTTCTGGTGTTTTTATAAAGTTTGTCCAAACACTTTGACTTCATAGGTGTTCCTGCGACTTCGTCCGCGTTGTCACCCTAAAGTTTTACGACGTTTTAAGAATAAATATTAATCTGTTAAAAATAAGTTGTGACAATAAAAAGTAAAAATGTACGTATTGGCGTAGGTAAATCAGGGGTTGCTTGGGTTTAAAAAAATCTTTCATGTCCAGGTTCGGTCTTGTTATTTTTAATTGTATTTATGGTGGGACCCCAGATGGGCTAAACCATTAAACTCCCACCCCTTCCCGTGTGGTTGAAAATTGTAATAATTCAAAATGATAATATTTTAATTAAATTTTTTTTTATAATTATTGCATGAGAATAATTTATTTTAGATATCAATTAAATTTCTTAAATTTAATTTCATCCTCACCTGTGTGAGGAATGATATTTGCGACTTTAGTATATTATCTGTGTTTGCGACTTGACGTTTTGTCCAGGGTGGGTTTACTTCATACAAATATTTCGATTGGAACGCGAAAGCCCTATCTCTTTCGCACACATAAAATTTTGTCTATGGAACATAGAGCAGCGATAACGAACGCTATATAATCAAAGAAAAAAAAAAAGACTATGATACGAAATTTAAAATCGTTAACTTTATTTGAATTGGTTTGTCAAACTGCAAATTTGTAACTTAACATTATTTTATAGTTCAGTTTTACATTTGGTTATAATATCTGTAATATTTTCACTTTTAATTCAAATTTTGTTGTATTTGTTACATTTGTTCGTAACAAGAGGAAATTATTTTAAAGATCGTTCTTGTACATTGGGTTGTAGCCGTAAACATTTCACGGTAAGTAAACATTTCATGGAAAATTATTAATTTGATAATAGCATCGAATCAATTATACATTTTATTGATATTATATTGTTCAAACTCATCATCAAAGTTACATTCGCGTTTTAATAATCAACAACAAAGAAGTTGCTAATAATTTAATTTTCTTTTTAGACAAGCGGATTTAAGAAGTTACGGCATGTGGAGAATAGCAGACCTAGCCGCCGGCACTCTCAAAAAAACATCACCGTCATACGCATTATGTAATTATGATGAAGCAATTATTACAAACCAAAAAGAACCCATTTATAAATTTACAATATTATATACGTACATTGTTGGTTAAATAATTTGTTCTTTTATTTGCAGTTGGAGGTGGTAAAAACAACCAAAACAGAATGTGGTACGAAAATTGAACGAAGAGATTAAATTTTTTTTTATGTCATTGGAAGATTTAAGTAATTTAGAGAATATTTGTTAAAAGGTAATTATTGAATCAGAACTTGAAGAAGAAATGGCACAGATTTAGTATGGATGCAAAGTTGTTTGTCAATATTTAAGAATAGCTCCGAATTACAAGTTCCTGTAAAAGTTGTTCGCTGTATCATTGATGGATATATTGCATTCGCTTTCAAAATTTGCCAAATTTGTTAATTTATACCAAATACTGCATGTATATTAGGTTGCGCGTAGCCTTCTGATTAAAACAAAAGATTGTGAAAATGGGATTTTTAGTAATGATGCTAACATATAATATACAAC
The DNA here is from genome assembly GCA_039881145.1 of Druceiella hillmani. Taxonomy (NCBI): domain Eukaryota; kingdom Metazoa; phylum Arthropoda; class Insecta; order Lepidoptera; family Hepialidae; genus Druceiella; species Druceiella hillmani. Next base: position 17,013,152 of record JAYKKI010000043.1, read on the forward strand.
AACTACGAGCATATTGATTTAAAAGATAAAAATAAGTTGTTACTGCATCCAAGTGATTTGTTAAGCTGAAGATGTAGTCAATGTGCCAATGATTAAAAGATTATTTAGAAAATAATTTTAAACAAAATAATTTATTCATATGTATTAGGTTAGATTTGTTTTTTAGAAATTTTTGTAATGACATTCTTATATTCTAGTTTTTGTATTTGATTCTTTATTAACTTTGTTGTCGACTATTTACATTGGGGATATTAAACTGAATGTATAAATTAGGTTAAGTAGGATATAGAAATTAGCCTACAATGAGTACAAAAATCTTTTAAATCAGCGATTGTGCCAGAACCGTATCCTTTTTATTTCTTTTTATTCAGCACATAGTTTCAATTTCTTTGAAATAGTTTAAAAAAATAGAAATTATCCCCCTGATTTAGCATTTTTTTACATGTAGTAGCACAAAACTGAAGTGTAATCGCCACGATAACCGCATTTTTTCTCTTCATAAAGTATAATTTCCATAGTGAGTATATTTTATTAATTTCATAGAATTGTTAAATTCAAAATAGTAGCAAGGTTATAATAATTTTATTTTACTGAGATATAGAATAAAGCTGTAAGATATAGAATATTGATATTTTTTCACTATAAAGGTTATGAGTTATACGAATAATGTAAACGTCGAATTAAATAAATTAATAGATGTTAAAAACTCTAAGAGTTATAACGCAGTAAACAGTAAAAGGAGAGTTAACAATTTATTTAATGAAAATTCATATTAAAATTGAAAGTATTAGTATATTATTTTAATGATAGAAGCTAGTTAAGTAGAAACGTTCATTCAATGTGTTTGTATGTGGCCACTAAGTTTTTTGTAAGTTCTTTTCAGTTATGTCGCTCGAACTGGCGAATTTTTTTCTAATAAAGTTTTTTAATTTCAGAATTTTTGTTTCAATTGTAACCTAAAATGTAAGAAAAGTACACCTGCCAAAAATACGAGTTGCAGCGAAAGTACGAAGTTGCAGCGAGTGCTCAGCAAATGGGCACTCGCTGCAACTTCATTAGATTGGGCAACAGGGGAATATAGAGGCATAGTACTTGGAAACGCGAAAGTGCTATCTCGCTCGCACAATTGCTTGCAGTTGACCATCTATTTAGTATATAATCTGTGGTTTTGTCAAATGATTAATAGTTCCAATGTTTTTTTTCTCTTCTGTATGGCTTTCTAATGTTTAAGTGCCATCAATATTGTATTGAATTTTATTGAAATATCGAATAATTTTTGTAAGGCATAGAACATTCTCGAAGGAATTTCTGTTGCATTCCTTTTTCAAATAATAAAATAGTTTGTTTTTACGCGCTCTTTTGGCAAAATTTTCCATTCTGTCTTTTCGAAACTTTCTACAAGTGTAGGTACATCGTTAATAATTTTTCTGTTGCTTTCGAGTTCTCAGCGGGCATGGATAATAACTATATATCCTAGCCGCAAAGTTACTTTTAAATATTAAAGTGCGAGGATCTTTAATTATATATCCTAGCAGTAAGTTCTGTGAGCAGTTACTTTAAACTCGTAAAGGGCTAGGGTAATTATTGTATACCGTAGCTGCAAAATATCAGTTTATTTGAACTCTTAGAGTGCGTGAACAATCTATACATCTTAGCCGCATGGACTTGGCAAAACTTTAAGTTTAAATCGGACTGTTCTATGGAACGTTAATTCGAGAAAGTTCTATATCCTAATTTAAAGTATGAGTATAAGAACAGTAATGAGTTATGCATTATAAAAATAAAGAATGAAACTGGTCCTGATTTTTTATTTAGAAGACACATTTAAAAGGTTTTCTCTAATTTAAATCACATCGTGAATTATCCTGCGGACCAATGACGATCGATCTCCGTATCGGGACAACTGGACGATCAGCTTTGAGTCGAAATTCTACATCATCATTTCAGGGGTCCATCTGGTGGAGCAGCAAAGGACTTCGAGAACCATTTTGTTCCCTTAAGGTCAGCGAATGCCAATTTTTCATACAGATGGCGAATTTTCGTTTGTCGTAGAACAGTAAAGAATTGAGATTCATTATTTCATTAAAACTTAATTTAATTATTAAAATATTAATTTGAATTTAAAAATTAATTATTATTTACAAAGATTAATTTGTTAAAATATTTGTGCTTCATAGTTCATTTAATTTGATAATATAATTCACCATTCCGTTAAGATATGCTGTCAGATTTGAAATTTTTTTAATTTTTATTTTTCTTGTGGCGTTCTGCTATTTATACGCGATTTGCTATAATACCGTGCAATAAATATCGCTTTCAAAATGTTCGCGAAAATTTAATATAAAACGAAAATAGAAATTTACCAAGTCATATAATGAAAACGACTTGATTTTGAACGTTAGAAGAATACAAAGCATTAAAATGAGCGTAAAGTAAATAAAACAATTAATTTCGACCTTTGTCTGTTTGATAGTCTTATGATGTTCAAAAACATTTTAATTTCAAAACTTGTTCAAATATCGATTTTTGTTAGATTGAACTTTTCGAAACTTCCGAAAACGATTATTTTTTTACACGGGTATCGTCAGCATATATAGATGAGAATATTTTTCTTTAATTTTTTTTATTCCAATACGTGCTCCAATTTTTCAATCTTTACATTATTAAAACTTTGTTACGAATTTATCACTTAATCTAAGTAAACAAAGTTATAATTTTTTCAACTTTATATGGAAAGCAATTTATAAATAAATAACAATATATCAGTTTTTATAACAACAATTTATGTCTTTTAATAAATACATTTTACAATATCAATAACATTATATATAATGTACAATCACAGTAGCATAATACAATATATTAATAAATATAATTTTAAATAGATGTCGCTCGCAGCTTTTACGTAATGGCTGTGACGTTTTATAAATATCCAAGTTTTATATCAAAACATCGACACAGAAACAAAATATGTTAGCGAAACCAATTATTTAATTGTGATTGCAATAACTAATGAATTTATGAAATTAATTAAATTTTGTAAAAAAAATTTAAATACAACAACAACTATTTGTAATTATATTACCAGTAATCAATCAAAATTTTCAACTGGTATAGATTTATCCAGCACAAAAGACTTTTTTATTTGTCATTTAAAAAACAAAACGATAGCGTGTTTTATTTTATGCAATATGTAGCCATTGCCTGCTCATTTGCTATATATGGTGCGATATCACATAACTATACGTTTAGTTTTAAATTTATTTTCGTCCTGGCTGATTATTAATTATAATATAATAAAAAAAGCCAAGAATATTTTATATTTTACGCGCGTAACAGCATTTATAAAAAAGTGTGTATCAATATGTTTCTCCTATTCCAACAGAAATTATAATGAATATAAAATCTATAAGTCTATTGTTCAAAAACACCTGTAGGTTTTATACACTCCCGCAAATTTCTGCGAGGATTATCTTGAAAAGAAAAACATTTATCCATAATTTTTTATATTCTAACTAATTTATCATATTTATTCCGACTTTTAAGTCTGTATGTCTTATTTTTAATAAGCGCAATATAGTTATTTTCAACCCCCCGCCCGCAAACTCGGATAGAGGTCGATGTTCAAAGAAAAAAATGTTTATTTTTAAATATTCCAACGAAAATTATTTTTAAATTAATCATTACTATAGACATTTTTGTCAGTATTCGGAGAGTTCTATTATAGTTTTTGTGTAACGCTTGCTCGTACCACTATACAAAATTTTATCGAAATCGGTCCGTTAGTTTTTGCGTGATTGACGAATATATCTGATTTAAAGAATCACAAAAGACGTAGGTTGTTTGTGGCTTCGTAAGTAATGCTCATACTAAATGTTATGTTGTATACTAAATGTTATGTATTGTTTTGCGTTGATTTATAGTTCGTCATCTTAAGTACAATAAATTATAAAATAATCCTAACATACTTTTCTTATTAACACCAAGTAACTTTTAATATATTAAATTTATATTTTAAAAGTAACTGTTTCTACCCACTTCAAAGTATGTATGATAATATTCAGTATAATTGGAAATCAGTAATTAAAGTTTTTATCGCAATTTTTTTTGGTTTTATGTAAAAAAATGTCTGTATTACATCATTATACCTTAATTCGTTCAGCTACAATGGTTATTCATCGATTTTTTACATTCATAACAGTTCCAATTATTTGCATATTTATTCGTACATTTCACAAGAATAATCATAATAAATCTATTTGAATATAGTTAATTACTTATTTATATCTTGCTTAGTTAGCTTAAATTGTAAGTTTAAAAGCTCGCTGCAACTTAACTATATCATGGGAGTATTAAAAGGTCATCATAATATGGTCTATATTTTTAACAAACACGGGCAATTTATAGAGGGAATTTTGATATGCATCGATGAATTGAACATATGAATGTTTGAATAAATTTTGTTGAACAACACGAGTGACGCAGTGATAAAAAAAAACATTAAATCATTAAAAATCCATCATTACGAATCGTCGTTGGGAATTATTTTATCGTTCATTCAATCATTCATCGTAAGAATTAACTATCAACTTATTTAAGTATTCAGTATGTTTTGACAGATGTTTATTACATTAAGTCATAAGTTTTATAGAGCTTTGTAATCTCACGTAAAAATTAAACTGCTCGATAAGTTTTGTGACTGAGGCTACATAATGGAATAAGTGTCTACGTAACGTACTCACATCTCACGTAACGTACAGCTCGCTTTGATTCACATTTGACCGCGTCAAAATTTGTAAGGCAAAGGCCAACTGCGTTCTTCGATGCGTCAAGCTCGGCCTTTATCGTGAGGTATTCGAAGAATGCATACTTGCAGTTTAAATACTACTTTAGAGAGTTATAAATGGTTTAGAGTTTTGCTATTTCGGTTAGTACAGATGAAGCGGTAGATACGTTCATTATTTCATAGCCAACATCTGCAAAATAATTTGGAATCGAGCGTTTAGTTATTGTAGTATATTGGTCATCGGCTATCCAGTACAAGTTGCTTGTGTCTTACACGACAACATTATGTAACCAAAAGCAGGTATGAAAAAAACAAGCGTTTGCATAATGCCCACAACAAGACGAAAACAACCAAAGTAGTACAGTGAACGGACAGACAAAAACATTAAAGCTGTTAATATTTTATCTTCGGATTTCATTACATTATTCATACTGGCTTATTACTTCCCTTTTTGTTGTGTTTCATTCCGATGAAGTGATTGATATTGGATGAAAACCGGAAATCAATTTAATATTTTCAGTAAATGCATCGAGTACAGAATGCACTATAAATTGCATTAAATTGTGTTCGTCACTTCTAGTGTTATTGATATTAGATTGCACATTCAATATATACGAGGAAATGATCAACTTTACAAATTCGAAATGGCATGTCTGAAATTTGTCTGATTAATTCGGTTAGCTTGTACAAGCGTGTTAGTGTTTTTTATATTTTTTATTAGGAGATAATATTTTTGTACGCGGAAAAAATTGTGTTAAACTTATTATACATTTCTGGGCTGCTTGCACTCAGAACACTGCCCTAGAGTTGGATGACAGCAATGATAGTTTAGTTAAAAATTACTTTATACATGCTAAATTACTTTATTTCCTTACCCTTACTCATATAAATGCAACAAATCATGGTTAAGAAGCAAACAGATCTAGTCCATTGAGATTAAGTTATTAGATCCTATTTTTTTAAGTTATCGGCTTTTTCTAACACCCTTATGCACCACACACGGTCAGGACTGTCAGTCGGACTTACTGACAGTTAAAAACGTATTTCTGTTTCTCATTAACTGTTAATCGAGTCGGCACAAGAGTCTACTTTACCAGCTTGCCCTATTGCACTGCCCAATCGCTAAGGTATCCATATCAAATAGGTCAGTAAGTCCGACTGAGAGTCCCGAACGTATTTGGTGCATACGTCCGTATGCACCACACACGGACAGTGAGGTTTTGTTTTAATTAGTAACTTTAAAATTGAAATTCGGTATCTTCTAGCTGATAACAACGTTTCTTAAACTTTTAATAAAAAAGCTAATTTTTTCAAAGTATTTTATTTTGTTTTTCAACTGATATCATTTCCATAAAATTCACACAGTAGTTTGATGTACATACCTACTGTTTACATAAACTCACTGACTTTTTATCTATAATTTCATTATAATTGAAAATTAAAAAATATAAATATTCTGTGTCCTTAAAAGTAAGACGGGAATGCCTATAATATAGTTATAGTGCGTAGTTAAATGGGTAGATTTAAATAACTTGAAAGTGAATAGGTTCATTTTGATGTAATTTTATTCAGAAATTGCCATTAATTTCTCAAAGGTAAACTTAGCAAGAATAGTCATAGCCAGCAAGTTTTTCTAACTCAAATTACTTTTCGAAATGCTCTTTGTTTAATGTAATTCACAAGCTATCGACAAAATTGTTACAAAGTCGTACACTTGTGTTACAAAGTCGTACACTTCATTACTTTCATTTGATTCTATAAGAAAACTTCCTTCTCTAAGAAACTTCTATAAGAAAAACTTCCTGAATTTAATTTCACTAAGCCAAAGAGATATGAAAATTCTCTAGTATATGACATATCATTAAAGTGAAATTTTCATGAAAATTATTTTAATTTACACAGGTTTTTTATTTTGACGTAAATCCTCTTGCAACGCTATAAAAGTTTACGTTTATGGCTTATTTGCCAACAAAGTCAAGGTAATAATTTACACATTAAGTCCTTATTTCTCAAATACTCTTTTTAACAAAGGAAACCCCATTCATGTCCTAGCTCTTGTTTCTGGGATAATGAAGTTTCAATTTATGCAAATTTAATATGGATAACTCGATCCATTTCTTGTAATCGTACTAAATAAACAAAAGCGAATTGTGAAAAATTCACCGTATAGTTTATTCAGACAATAACATAAACGATGTTGTGATGTTTTAGTAATAATGATTTTTTAAATTTATTTTCTATTTTCTAAATAATATCTTTGCTCAACTTTCAACTCGGTATCAATACTTCGGTCATGTTAGAACGAACCAGAAAATATATTTAGGTTGACAGACAGTATACAAAAACAATGACAGAAAACACAAATAGTGAAGTGGCAGTCGCTCTCGTGTGCTAAAACTAAACGAACAGAAAGGATAATAAAAAAAACTGTAATTCTCGTCTGTTGAGAATACAACCAAATGTGGTCAATATTTTGGTCTATATAAGAAGTCATAAGATGAGTACAAGAGCCTGGAAGCGACTTTGGAAGGAGTGTTAGAAATTGAAAATGCCATTCCAAACTACAGACAATGGATCAATGCGCTTTCGCTTGTTTCGTCTAAAACTGAAGTATGGTTCTTATACAGGTGCCGAGAATCTGCTGAATCGAAGAGTAGAACGAGTTGAAGTGCCTTCAATACCGAGTTTAAGAATTCAGCAGTATAAAATTCAAACTCGAGACTGTTGTCGCTGTTGAGATTGGTGTCAATAATTCAGGATGGCGCTGAGATTGTTTTCGCTATTGAGATTGTGTCGTTTTTGTCCGGGACAAAAATGATACCAATTTCAGTAAATTATAAATACAGCCCATATGTGGTTATAAGTGTAATTCAATCAACATTTTTAATAATGCAAAACCCGATGCAAGTATTTTCTTACTTATTAAGAGTTATATCTAATCACGTACAAAATGAAAAGGGAGGTCGGATACATGTACAAATGGAGGAAGGATTAAGGATAAACATCAGGACAAGGATATATTTTTATATTTTCTCCAATATTAGGATAAGAGTTATCTCTTATGAAGACCAAATGACTGAGTTCGTCATAATTATATGATATTTTGATTACTAAGGAAAAACGGGTTTATCGATACTGGTAAAATGAAACAACATATGGCAAATGTGGGAAATCCCCGTTGTGAATGTATACCTGTCGTAATAGTACCTTGAATTATAATTTTTTTATCAATTGTAGGTACAAATTCTTGCATTAATAGAGAATCAATTTTTCCATGACCAAATTTTATGGGATTCATTAACGCGCATGACTTGATAGATTATATGCGGTGAGTCAATACTCTTAAATATAATTGCGTTTTTGATGTTGCCGAATCTTTATGTAGCGAAGCCCTATTATATGTGTTTCATTTAATTGACAAACTTACGAATGTTTATAAATAAAATAGAACTTATTGTGGGCAAGAGAGTGTGTGGTAAACGGCATAAAGTATGGCGGGGTCAGATTGCGAAATGGTTAACGGAGACGTTAAAAGACTAAACGAGTGGAACACTTAATGTGTTATCTGTGGTTACGGATTTTAGTGGGCGGAATTGTTTTTAAAGGTTTTATAAATTAAACGCATAAGTGTATGTTGTTTATTAAATTCCCAAAAGAAACTTGTTTTAATTTTTTGCTGGGCTTTAAATTTTACAAAAAGGTGTCGGAAAATTTTATAAGTAATCACTTCATCGATTTTATTCGTCTTTATTGATATTTAAATGATGTAACAATAAACTTACCAAAATATTTCACTTGAATTTCATTATTAAGAAAGATTTAGAAAGAAAAGCGGCTAAAATTTTCGCCGCTTTTGTTTCCACCTTGTTATTAAATTACAGAAAAGAAATTTAATAACAAGGTGGTATTATCTAGAATAGCTAAACTATTGGATAAGTTATTTAGAATCAGGAAAATTAATATCCGTAAATGTGCATACATTATATTTTTAAAATATCGAGAAATATTAATAAGACATAAATGTTGCAGTATGGCCCTAAGAAATTAATAAGAACCTTTTAGAAATTATTACAAAAAATGAACGATATCGACCGTGGCAATGAATTGTTTTTAAATGCGTTGTCATTGCCAAAACCAATGAAAAAAGCGAGTAATTTTTTTTTCCGCTTTTTACGAATTTTACATGTTTTTTATAACTGTGGGAGCTTCATGGAATCTAATGACATCATATAGTCGTGTGTTTAAATATGCTGTAATGGGGAAGGGAGTAGGAGTCATTAAATTTAATTACCTATATTTATTACGAAAAACAATCTCAATTTTATCAAAAGAAAATGATTTTTTCATAATTTTGGCTTCAGAGATAGTGGGTAGTTTTTGGGGAAATTGTCAATAATAACTTTAGAAAACACTCGTGATAAATTCTGAAAACAATAGTTTTGGAATTCTTGTAACTAATTTTTTCAATTGATATCCCACGCGATACGTAAAAAAATTGTAGTACTTTATTTAGCCCTCCTAATATTTCTTTCATAGGAATATTTTGATACGTTATTTATTGAAATGTATGCTGGTTAATATGATTTATGAATGTGACAAATTTAGATTTCTAGATTTCTACTTCAAACTGTTTCTGAAAATAACGGGTGTAACTGATGGATAGTTGGGCGGATACGTGGTTGCTTTTCTCATTGCTTGTGTCAACATTTTCATTTTCTTTATGTAAGAATGCCATTATTATTTTTATAACACCCAGACTTAGTATCTTAAGAATCATCTTTTGTCACTATGTGGAAATTGAATAAAAATGAAAGAAAATATTAGGATGTTTGATTTATCCGGTATGTTTTCTGCATAATTAATTAAGTAGTCATTTTCACAAATGGTGAGAATTTGAATATTTTTACAATCAATATTATCAATTATAATGTGGTGGAAGATATTGGGATTTTATTCCAATTTTTATGAACTGATATCAATATGCTGTATCCTACTAAACCAGTGTGATCCTACTAAACTAGCATTAAGTTTCCAAATCGACTTGAAATACGCAATATCTATGGCGTCCGTCGATTCTAATATATTAGTGATCGTTCAGATTGTCTTTATCGTCTATAGGCGATCATACAAATCATTGGTTTATACCAATGAATATTTCCTTCCAAGTGATTTATTTCCTTTTTTTGCGCTCAAAATTCCAGCTTCTAGCTTCTTTGGAAGTTACGATAATTTTACGAAATTTACGATTTAATTTGCGATTATTGTGTGATGCATGAGCTGCCTTAAATGATGGTCGCAAAGACGTTATTATAATAATATCAAAATGGAATTATTGCATAACGCGTCGTGATCAATGCGAATGTGTCACGATCGTTTTTATGAATTGATTAATATAACGGTGGGACGGTTTATGTACGTACGATGGTAAATCAAACAGGTATATAAAACAGGTTTTATTTCCCAATGTAGCAATTCCAAATAAAATTCGTCCTTTCTTATTGCACCGATAAGTAAGCATATAGCTTGACATCAATTTGTGAAGACAGACAATTATATTATTTTAAGGAGTTCATAGTGAACCAAAGGATCCTTCTAACTGTTATGTATGTCCGTCCGTTCGTCTGTAACTGCCTTAAAGTTCCTATCGTTTTAAACCTATCTGTAACATAGATGCAAGTGACGCTTTAGAAAGAGCTGCTAATTAATATGTAGCAAAATATTAAAACCTTCACTTCACGGCGAGGTAAATACATGTAATATTGGTGCCAAAAAAAGATTTTACTCACTTCGTTGAGCGGGATGTTATTTAGATAGGTTTCTCGAAATAAAATTGAGTTTCCATTTACAATTTTTTATTTTTAAATTCTATTTGCGAAATATTAAGCTTCAAACATATTGGCGTACAATGTGCCCTTATCTCCCCTCTCTAATTTTCCGACGATGAGAATTTTCAGTTACATGATAATGATGATGATGAATTCTCAACTTCGGTTTGATGAGACTTTTCATTATAAGTTTTCTTTAATTCCTGTCAACAATTTCAAGAGGTTTAGAAAACTACAGAACCTTGCTTTATACGTGTTCCACCAGTTTTAATAATAGACGTGAATTTTGTAACAAAAGCTGTTGGATGCCAATATAATGATAGTATTTATTTATACCTTAAAGCATGAAAGTACGTGACGGTACACGTACAAAGTACGATTCATTAGTTGTCTACTGATTCAGCAGTTATCCCAAATTATAGTATCTGGATTTTTCATTCTAGTGGTTGAAAAAGGGTTTTAGGTTTAATATTTTATAAATGGTTTAAAATAAAAAAAAAATGGAACGTAAATTTCATTTTAAATGACTTAATAATCCAATGATGGCGTAAAAAGCATTTTCCTCTCCCGTTTTACATATAAGGGTGAAATTGTAAGATTGCTAGAGCGAGATAGGCGGTCAGAAGGACATAATGGAAATATAGGGATTTTTTGTTAAAAAACTGTAAAAACTAAATAACAATACGTTGATACAGGAATACACGAATAACAATACGTTGATACAGGAATACACGAATTTAAAGTAACTATAAATAGCATAAGAAATGTATGATTTAAAAGTTCACGCATCTTATCAAATAATATTAATAAACTTAAAGTGACATGACAAGATTTATAAGAGATTTCATAAGTTACAATTGTATCTTTGGTCATCATTGTAAACGAAGTTTTGGAGCTATGTAATAGTTACCTGTTGGATGATAATGTTTCTGATTGTATTTATAAGATAGAATAAATTTATTCTTAATTTATCGAAAGTCAATTGATTCTCTTCGCTAAATGATATTTAGACTTTATAACAATAATTTATAAACCTTGTAATTACTTTTTCTTCAATTTGCATACTTTTTTTAATTTACTAAATTGTTTCTGAATTAAATAAGTAATGCCTAAGATTCGAAAAATAGTGAAGAAACAAACATAAATTTTATTCTTTATTATATTGGTTGAAAAAAAATTACAAAGGGGAGTCTTTTTTGGCTGCATGTTGCATATTTCAAGCTAATTTTATGAAGGGTAAACTTGCAAATGACATGCTATTATAGCGCTCGAATGTAGTACTGAGGAATGGATTACCGCAAAGGGGATGGACACTTTATATAGGAGCTTTGGCCCCAAAGCGGATACATCATAACAAAATGATTTACAATAATTAAAAATGCTACCCTTAATTTAGAATATAGTAATATATTTAATTAATAACCTCACTACTTTTGTATGTAAGTATTAAAAGTTAGTCGAAAACTGATCTCAAAACTGAATTATCAAATTATTATTACCAATAATCATTTATTTAGTGGTAGCCGGAACAAGTAAGCTAGGCAAACATAGGACACAAAATCATATATATGTTGACATATTTTAATTAATGGGAATATCAGACAGAACAACAGAGCGAACTTCTATTCATTTCAACGTATGTCTCCTGTTTCACCTCTTATAAACACCATGGTTTATATAGAGATCTGATCATATGTTAATGTCGTCACCGTGGTGTATTGGGTTGATCGCAAGATATACGACCGTTGAGTGCGCGGCGCACCGCGTGAATCCGGGTTCGATTCCCGGCCGCTCATCAAGCGGGACTGGAGAAGTCCAATCTTTCTAGGCTCTGGCAACCATTTTTCAACCATCATGACACGACAACAACGAAAACAAAAATCATATGTTAATGGGTTTCGATATTCGAATCAAAGTCGTGTGATAGTGCGAATGTGGAACATTCGCGCTAGCCATAAGCAACGGGTATAGTATTCATTTCTTAGCCTATATGATTGAATTTGGAATAGAGGTATGCAAAGAATATAAAATACAAAAAATAAATAACGAATTAATGAATAAAAAACGAATAAACGAATGTGAGGTATATAAGTACACGAATAAACGAATGTAAGAATATAAACGAATGCATTAGAACAGCATTCATAAACCGCAAAAATAACAGAAAAATGAATAACAGTTATTAATTTTAGCGTTGCTATAAAAAAATGTTAAATTGATTTTTAATATCTAGTTAGAAGTAAATATAAGGTTTTTATAAAGAATTATATTTTTGAAATTGTGTATTAATGTAATAACGATTGCAACCAATTTTTTAAAACGATTTTTTAGTTTATTGACGAATTATTAAATATTAAGTGCTGGATATTTTTTTGTACACGTAGGTAGCAACACTAAAGGAAATATGTAAATCAAGTGAGAAATCTATTAAATACTGCGTAAGACGATTAATACTTAAATATTTGTATGTGCATTAATGCGTTTTTAATCTCTTTTTTTGTGATTTTTTTATTTTAATTTCCGAGAATTTCTGTACGAAACTGAATGTTTCGAAAAAAACTTTAATAAGAATATTGCTTTTTAGTATCAAGTTTATTCTCGTCCACGTTGGGTCCAAATTTATCCGTACCATATCGTATGTTCATTACTGCAAGTGACAGATTTCGGTTAAATTATTGTTACATTATCGTAAATTGTAAGTGTAACTCAGATAAAGGCATCAATGAGATGGTTACTTATAAAATATTGATGTCCTCCTATATAATAAGCTACTTAAAGAATTCTAAAAGTAAGAAGTTTGAAGAATATGGATACTCCTTGAATATTGGTTCGCACCAGAATATTTTTTACGAAAGGCGCGTGTTGCGACGCTAATTGATATGCCAATTTAGAAATATTACTTTCGTGTTCAGATTATTATTTTATCAACAACGTACAAGAGCGTGAACAACAGCATGTTGCGAAACAAGAGCACTATTATGCTCGAGTACTAAAAACAAAAAATTAATTAATTATGAACGCAGCGATGTATCAGGAGGCTTTGTTGAATTTAATAGCGGCCACGGTCTTTAACGGGAATAACATTTGTGTGACCGTGGATTATAGGGGACCGAATCGAGAATTATAAATTCATCACATATCGTGATATGAATTGTTTCGAATGGATACACTAACAATTTTACCGATGTCGCAAAGCTATTGTGGGGTGTGTCAAAAATTTTAGTTATTTGGTAATTTAATTGGATACATAATAACATGTGACGACTTCGTCACATTTTATTGTGTATCATTGTCCGAACAATCGAATTGTTCGGACTATGAAAACAACAATTTAACTATATAATTTAGAATCCCGTTCAAGGCAATTTCTGTTATTTCGTTCACAACGTCAGCGTTATTTTAAACTAATAAATATTTCTAGATTTCTACTTCAATGCAATCATTTGAATAGAATCTTATCATGAAAAATAAGTCAGTTTCTAAAAGTTATAAGAGATAATTATATTATTATATTATAGCTATTATATTTATGAATGTTGGCTTTTAACAAAAGCAGATGAAGACAGACTTCTTATTTTTGAAAGAAAAATAATTCCTAAAATTTGAATTCTCCATTAAATCCAAATATTCAAAAATAGAGGTGTAGTTTATTGGGGGTGGGAACACGTAACTCTAATAGAAATGACTATTTTAAGGCTTAATATTTCGTAAACGAATCCCTGTATCGAAAAAGTGTTTATGAGACAGCCCCAAAATTTTTGAAAGGTCTATTTCTTACCATATCTTACACAATGGAGTACGTGAATAAAAATTAATCCACTTTACGTGTGGGAGAGGTCTTTGTAAATGATTTAAACTTTAAATGATATTAAGTTTATTTTATTTATTTACTTCAAATTTTAAAGTAATTTATCTATACGTTTGGCGGACTTATTGCTGCAAGAGCAGTTTCTTTCAGTCAACCACATTGATTAAATTGGAACATTTTGTAAAGTGGAAGAATATTCAAGACACCAATAAAAACAAAATTTATTAGGAGGGCAACAACAATAATATCACAAATAAACAAAACACAACTAAATGAAAAAATATTAACGCGAATTTGGCATTGTTGGGAGTAAGAAAAGGGGAACAATGGGAGGTTGATTATGAGAGGAAGAACTTTTTCAGAGGGTCTTTGAACACATTTATAGAGGGCAAGTTCCTGGTATTCAGTTCCAGTTGAAAAAAGCCTTATAACTTGGACAGCGAAGCACTTTTCATAAAAGGTGGTTGTATGTTTGGGAAGCAGGAGACTAAGCTGGTTTTCAGAGCGTAGCACTATACAGCGTGCAGACAAGTAACTAAATCTGCTTCTAAGATAAGCTGGATAAGTAGGATCGTTTAAAATTTTATAAAGAAGTGTAAGAATGTGTAGATTGTGCCAATTGGGGACTTCCATCTATTTAAGTTGCACTCTGAATTGTGAAAGGTGATCTTATTTTTTGCAACCAAAAACATAGCGGATGCACAAATTTTGAAAGCGTTTTTTAAGGCGATATTCTGTAAGGTCTGGGTAGTTTTGACAGAGGTGAGCTTTTGTTTGAACGTTTTGAAGTTGTTTGAGACAGTGCATTCTGTTGAAGATGTAGAAGTAACATCAATTACTTGAGGTTGCAAGCTAAATTTTTGATCGATCAGCAGGCCCAAGTCTTTAATAGTTGGCGTAAATGAAAATGTTGCATTATTTAATATTAGATTAGAAAGACTGCTTTCTAAAATGAGTCTTTTAGATCTGATGGCAGATCTAAAAGCCTAATTTTAGAAAGCAATCTTTGGTTACCAATTACTATAGCTTGGGACTTAATCGGATTAATTAACAGACCCTTTTTATAAGCTCACTGACCGAATGAAGCGGGCTCTTCATTGGGAGTATTAATGACGGTTGCTAATAAGTTTATATCAGTATGGGCATATATTTGTAAGTCGTAAGCGTAAAGGTAATAATTACTATGTAAATTTAAAGGCAACCATGTGAAATTTTATTTATATAGCACTAATCATCTGTGAGTAAAACGGATGTGACATACAGACGGACATAGTGAAACTATAAGGTGCTATAGTATATATTAATTTAGCTACAACTCTAAAAGGATAAAGTTAGACAAATTCATTACTGATTGCAAATATAGAAATAGGTTCGATTGTCATAATTATATCACAATCATATTAAAGCGGAAACCCCAAATTTTCTGATAACATAGGTAATGTAAATAAAACAGTGCGGGTTCCCTACATTAGTATAAATAAACTGATGGATGTTTTTTAGGGTTTTTTACCCGAAGAGTCCCAAAGGAATTTTATAGTTGTGGTAACATATTATATCCGTCCGTATGTCGGGGGTTTCTAATCCTAAACAGAATAAAAGATTACCTTTAAATTTATACATAATTGCGTGCGGGATATAGTTGAAAGTAGTTTTTTGGAAAAATAGTAATTGGTAAAAGTATTTAAAAAAATCAATACGTAATGAATATATAACATTATAAAAAATTATGTTTTTAGGAATATTTTGTTAGCAGGTCCGTCTTTACTAGCTTAACATCTTTGCGAAGATAGTAAATAACCTATAATTAATTAAGATATGATAATAATAATAAGTATCAAGGCTTTATTCAAATATAGTAGTTTGTAAGCTACAAGCAATATACATGTAAGTTTTTTAGGTATCACAATTCTCTATGGTACGTATTGTATTTCCACGATGGTATTTTTAATACCTATAATGTAAATAAGTCAGTCTTTATATACCCAAATCAAGCTTTTCAAATGAAAAAAAAAATGTCAAGTAAAAGTAGAAGTCGCACTGTGTACTGTACACATGAATGCCTTTTTAACCATTTAAGTGTACACAGTATTTCAATTAGAATATTCACAAATATTAATTTTTCATAATGTAAATGTATTGTCTACGATTTCTTTAATAGGCATAAAAATGTGATGAATATTTAAAAAATTATAAGATTTATAATAATGGCTATAGTTTTCCTGTAATATTCTGGTCAAATTTTAACAATTTTGCTTTTTTTAAGACTTGAAGGAAGGCGGAATGGGGTGAGGTAAATTCTCTATTTTTGCACATTTTTTAAAATATCTTTTTAAACATGTAATTTAAAACCACGATTTTCTTGTATTCTTCATAACAAGCCCTTTCAAGTGATATACGATATGATACACAAAATTTAAAAAAAAATTAATAGTTTAAATACCTTTCAATAATTCTTTAATCATTATGCATATATTTAACAAAGTTAGCTAGCTCAAAATATGTGAGTTGATAAGGTGTATTACTATGTAAAATTTCTAGTTTCTGAGAGATGGATATACACATAGACACATAAATGATCTTATAAGGGTTCCGTTTTTCACTTTGAGGTACGTAATCCTAAAAACATAAACCTATTATAAAAAAAACGTACTAAATGAATTGAAATAATTTAGGTACGGACAGGTTTTCAATCGTTTGTATTGCATTTAAAGTAACAGTTTTCTATGTTGTCTTCTGCACCTTTCATGATAATATTAAAACAAGTATACGAGGTGATTATCCTCTGGACAATTCAAAAACCTGCATGTAAACCGGTTCTTTGTTCAATATTTAAGGTGAGTGTACTGAGTAACAGATATATTGAATAAACTTTATTATTGGTACCATAGTTGGTGATCAGTGCAAAAGATGCTCAGTGCGTCAGATGCAAAAGCATGCGATGCCTTGCCGAGACAGCGTTGCGTTGCCAACTTATACTTATGGAAGTATAATAAACAATTATAATTAATTTAGTCAATGTATATAAAATATGTAGAACGATTCTTCATGCTTTAGTCATTACGTATTGGTGGAAATGTAGAAATTAATGAAATTAAGAGACAAGCGATCTTAGGTGAATGAACGTTAAAGGAACACTTTTAACACCCTTTTAACTTTTATAAGACTTGAAGAAGAGCCATAACAAATATTATACAACCAGCTATATTACTACAGAAATAGACACAGCTGATATTTCAATTAGTTTCTGTCTCGCTAGTACGCTATTATTTGTAAGTGTGTGAAACAGAGTCTACACTTGTATTTAGTTTGCATCAATAGATGTTGAAAGATTTGTGGTCTTTATCATACAAAATTATATTTTTTTGTAGAGAAAGTACAAATAAATGTTGGTGTGTTCAGCCCTTAGAAAAATAAAAAAATAAAGGAATAATAGAAATATATTGATTTAGCTCGGAGTTACGTAGGATTTTTGAGGTATTTCATAACAATGTAAGTCGTTTCGTTAAAATAGTTATAATACATTTATTTAGAAATAATCGATGTTTATCATAAAAAAAATTGTGCGCGTCAGTTGCGATGCGCCACTGGAATTTACTCCTTAAGTACGATTGTCTTGGCATGTATAAATAAATATCAATATAATTAAATGTAAATGGAAAATTCTTTAAAAAAAATGTTAACAATATAATTATTTTCAAGTAAAACTCAAATGAACAAGATCAAATTTATACAACAAAATTAAAAATATTTAGTAACGTCAGACTAAGAAGTTAACATTAAAAGAGACTTTTTAATTTTGTAGGAGAGAAGACACGAAATATTCACACATAATGACGTTTAGTGACTACATCTTGATATAAGCGAACGATAGTAAACTATGTGTGTCACACTCTGTCATTGCGATTACGCCATAAGAAATTGCCAAATAAACATATTGATATCTCACTCTAAAGATACTCTGAACTTCGTACGATCAGAACCTAACGGTCACACTTTTTTGAATACTCTGAACTTCGTAAGCTCTGAACTTCTGATTTTACTCCTTATAAAACTTCATACCCGGCGCTATATATGAAAATCATTTCTTAAGGAGTAAATTTCGAAAAACATGTTTAGCACAAGTAGAACTCCTACATTATGGTATGCCTACACACTTAGGGACATGTTAAAGTTTAAACATTTAATGATATATAGTACTTCTGATAAATTGTTAATAAATATTAATATTGTTTTTCGGTAAATAAATATATTGCCTAGTATATCTCCCACAGGCGTAAAAATAGCGTACATTTATCAAAAATAATTAGATCTAGTATTATCACTATAATTTTTGGTTAAACTCTAAGTAAATTTCTAGTAACCTAACTTGTATGCACTTTTGATTTTGGCAGTCTTGTTGTATTTAAATTGCAAAATATCGCGCGTTATCACGTAAGATGAATAAATTAGATACTAGTTTAAAAAATTAAAAAAGAAATACGCTTTACTGCTGCACTAAACAGCAAAAATAATTATAGAACCTGTTTTTCCTGTCGACTTAGTAAGAACTTTACTGTAAGCCATGTTTGTTATCTTAATATTTGAGTGTAAATACGTAGGGCGCTTTTTCTCGAAGTCTAACTGAAATGTTAAGCATTTTCATTCACATAATATTAATTTGAGAAGCAAAATCATTTTACTGTTTTGTCATCAGAACTACACACAACTGCCAAGTTTCATGATGGTATAATATAATTAGAAACTCATACATGGCTAGGATAAGTTTTTCCATTATCGAGTTCAGTATCTAACTTCCAGTTCTAATTTATGGAATCAGTCTGATGGTATTGTTTTATTATATTGTCACCAGAACTATACAAAACTGCAAAGTTTCACAATGATACAACAATTAGAAGTGCGTGAAATTTTGTTGCGTATATAAAATTATATAATTAATTTGTTGCAGGTCGACCTAATAAAAGCGGCATATATATGACCCATAAAAATATGCCTACATTGTTTCATAGTCTACTTTATAATTCCGATATAAATGTAAATCTCGGGATTGTATAAATTTAATCCCAATCCCAAAAAGTTGTCAGAATTAAACGGGATTAAATGTAAATTTCGGGATTGCATAAATTTAATCCCAATCTTAAAGTTTTGTATATTCACTTATATAATTAATTTGTTGCAGATAAAAGTGTATTAGAAATAGGCATATATTTAATCATAGCCTGCATTATATTGTCAGAATTAAACGGGATTCCAATGACATAATTTCCGGTCTTTCAAATCCCAATATCTCGAGATTGGATGCTCCAGTAGCCAAATATGAAAGAGTAAATGAAATATTAAATCACGACATGAGTATTGATTGCATTTTACGTAACATTGCTGTATAAAAAAGTTCTTGCAAGAATTTAAAAGAAATCTAGCCATTCGGCTATAACGATCTATTAATTCTAGGTCATTCGGTGCTTAGTTATCATTATTTGACTTATTAGGGCTTGATGGGTGTTGGGGCACAAAAACAAAGCTTGGTTATAAAAAAAGTGTTGAAGTGCAAATTTATTATTTTATTTATAAAGCTAAAGTAACATAATAAAAACTTAGAGCCTGTATGTATGTATTTATTTTTATCATAACATTAAACGTTTTCGTAGACTGACCGATTACAAGGAGTTTATAAATTTTAAGAGTTTTACCTATTCATCTGTCTCTTTGTTGTATTGTATGTAGCGTAAGAATTTTCGTTAAGACCAGTCGTACGCTATGAGAAAAGTATCCAAAAGCCTTTGAGTATACGTATCATTATCAGAGTGAAATAATCCTTAATAAAGATATTTAGTGAACTCGTTGAAGAAAAAATATTGTTTTTTGATAAAAATAAATATGGAAATAACGAACTAAAAAACCTTTTTGCTACGTTGCTAAAATCGGTACTATTATTGGTTACACTGCAAAGTCTTGGCAAATGTGTCTGAATATTTCGCTGTCTGCTTAAATCACAGTCTTATACTATAAAAATTAACGTTTTCTATGAAGAGGCTCTATAATAAAAAATATCAGTAAACAATTTTTGTCATTTAGGTTTGTTTCTATTAAATTTTTTTCATTTAATTTGATATAAAATCTAGACTTTGAACCGTCTGAAATTTGCGAGAGTTATTATTACTGAATGAAAATGGAGCTGTGTAATGGAGACTTGTTGTTTGAAGGTAATCTATTATATGTAAAGTTAATGTGTATAGAAATCTAAACGTTTAGTTTGACGACAAACTGAGATAAACTACGTATTTAGGAGCCGAAGAAAAAAAACAAATTAAGATAAGATTAAAAACCAATTGAGACGAAGACACAGAAGCCAACCAAAGGAAATATTAAAAAAGGATGATTTCCTGCCATGCCATTTGAAAGTACTTATTTAATTACATGGTTACAACCAGTGAGTGAAGGTAAAATATGAGTGTGGGTATTATATGCTATTATAAATCCATGTACCTATGTACTTTGGTTTTCTGTTAAACCACTAGATTTATAAGTTTTAGGGTTTCAAACATAGACGAGTATGAGATGGAGAATATGTTAAATATATTTTGGCCATTTTTATATAGAGAGTAAGAAAGACGAATACGAACTCTATGATTATTTAATTTTACTCACTGGAACACTACTAAACTTATTTTTTTGTCATATTCGAAGAATCATTATTTATAGAAAGCAGAAAAATTAATTCTATAAAACTAGATAAAAACTAGAAATGTTGACTAATTTATGGAAACCTCCTGGATACAAAGTATTTTTTTTGGTTGAAAGATAAAACAAACCTCACAACTATTGAGCTTTTAGAGAACATAGGTTGTAAGGAAGCTTTTACCACGTCATGATTGGACAATACGAAAATGGAATATTCCGATCGTTATTTATTTTTAATAAATTATCGGCGCTATTTACTAGAAAGACGTAAATAGGTTTTGATTATTATCTAAGAAATGACTCGATAAAAACTTTTCTCACCTATATGTTTTATCCATTATAGGGTTAGGACACGTACAAAATTTCGTAACGCTTGGCTAATTAGTAACTGAGTTTGAAGGCAACAAAGAAACTGATAAATAAATACATTTCGCACTGATAGCATTAGCTAAAATCCAAAAGAGGTTTAAAAATTATTAAAAAAATTACCGTGTAAAACTATAATTTGTTGAGTTTCTCATAAAAAAATGATAAATTGT
This sequence comes from Druceiella hillmani, assembly GCA_039881145.1. Taxonomy (NCBI): domain Eukaryota; kingdom Metazoa; phylum Arthropoda; class Insecta; order Lepidoptera; family Hepialidae; genus Druceiella; species Druceiella hillmani. The sequence continues at coordinate 17,034,788 of JAYKKI010000043.1, forward strand.
TCTCGCTTTAACTTTATTCTAATTAAGTATTTTCAGCATTGCAAATTTTTCTTTCCAAATAATACAAATTGTAGTTTAGTTCAGTAGCCTGCACAATTCATGACACTAACGGATTACAGTGACATTATTAAAATTCTACTCTAGTAGAATCCGTTTATAATATCACTGAAGGGAAATGGCATTCAAGTCATACAAATCGGACGTCATAGAAAGTGGGCATAAATTAAGGGTTACACATTTTTGTAAATCAGAAAAAGTAAGTATTTTTAGGGTTTCGAGCTAAAAAAAGAGAAAAAATGTACCCTTATAAGATCATTCGTCTGTTATAAATGTTTTTCTCGGCAAATATCTGAAGTAGAAATTTTAAATTTGGCATAGTAAGCGTATCAAACCGTATTATAAACAAAAATATTCAGAAGGAAAATTTACATCAATTCAAAGAACGACTTGTAAGGATTCTAAAACTATTTTTTCCAGAATTTTATGTAGTTATTTTAGATTGTTTAATATTTAAAATACCATAGATGTATTTTAATTGGCATATGCAAAATTAGTCATTTTTGTTTGCCTTTCTTTAAAATTGCAACTGCAATAAGACACTATTTAATTTTTTGTTATCAATAGTTCTGTGTGCAAAATTGTTCTACATATCTTTTCTTTACGACTTTTGATACGATATTCTCATATGTGGGTTCTTCAGATGTTACAATATTGTTATCAACTTCAATGTAACAGCCTCATATATCAATAGGAACTGTGACTGATAATTTAATTTCTTACCCAGCGAGCTATTGACTTCCAATCAAAATTTGTATCGGGTTCCTGTTTCCTGACTTCTAGAGAAAATGAAGACGCGTTGCTTTTTATGAATATAGTTTATTTGAAATAGTTTTAAATCGATCAACCTCTTCAAACTCGTTTAGATTTTAAAACATTCGAGTTGCATTACTATTTTAATTAATCATGGATATCGTACAATGATTAATATCAAATTCTTTTGCTGGTTTGACACTCCATTCTCTATTATAAAAACATTTAGAATCGTAGATGAAAATAATACATTCTTTTTTCAATCTTGAGAGCTTTGCCATATTTCGAAGTAATTTTTCGCGTGAAATTATTATACAGTATATTTATTAGAGGTCACTACAGGTGGCATAGGAAAACCTGCAAAAAATTTATTATGGTGGAGAAAAGGACAAGTAAGTCGCGGTCGATAATTCATGATCGTCGTAATAGCCAGACTCATTTATCCAAAAACATGTCCACATAAGAGATTTGTCACACCAACCGAAGTCATTTTATGTGGAATCATAATAAATGAATACCACTGTGTATTTATGTGTACATACATACGTATATTATGTACACATACACATACACCCATTTACATATACACGGTGTCTGGGAATAAGTGTTGGACAAAGAAAGACGTCGTTCCTTGACTGAAAGTTAGTTGATTGTCGTTAAAATAAAATATTACTTTTTTGCAGACAATTGAAAATAATATTCATAATTATTTGTCATCTTTTTCGTACACACGATACTGACGCACATTGTTCAGCGTCGCTCGTGGGAATAACCCGCGAACAGCCGCGAAGACATCGCCACTGTGGGTAAACACCGCACGCCAGGCAAGTATTGGGTGTGTTAAAAGAGTTATGTATAATATTTGTTTTGCACTCAATTAGAAAAAGGGCGTGTTTTACGTTTTATTTTAACGACCATTTATTCCTTTATAGTCAACGAATAGCGTCTTTCTTTGTTCGACATCTATTCCCGGACACCGTGTATATGTATACTTATATACATTTATTTATATCCTATATGGATATATTCGAATAAGTACAATGTGCAAAGGCAGGTCGTAATACCTTAAATATGGACATACGCGATTAAAACTTACACAAAACGACTGTTGCAACCAGCCGTTTCATGTATCCAACTATCTATACGGAAGAACTTTTCGCTCAGCCAAACGTCTTACAGGTACTTAATCAAAAACGTTTCGAAAACTAATTACCACGATTGCCCTCGCGAGTGTTTCCAAAGCTATTTATATGCTTTAACATGAGAGTAATGCGGTCAGTATTGGCCAAGGTGCCAATTTTTTCTTCATTAATATCACATTGTTGAAAGATTTGGCGGCTCACGTCGATACGTGAAGTTTTTTCGTAACCCGAAAGCGGTGCAGTGTCACAGTGTTTCTCTTGTGCAACGGTTGCTGGACGAAAATATGTAATATTAATAGACGCGATATTTCGACATTTGTTTTGGGAATATGCAATGTATTCAATTGTATTTTTTAAAAAATATATATGTACTATAAGTGAATAGTATCAACTCTGATGACGTAAATATATCGCAATATTTAAGTTGAACAGGTGTTATTAATAATATACACTATGCAGTGTTTGTATTTTTGTGTGTTGTAAAATTTATATGATATGTGATATGTCTTCTTTTGCTACTTATATATATAATACTGATTTGATTTTTATACAGTGGGATCCGATTAAGATGTCGTGTTTTAACAAGACTTCGCATAAAATGCTTTTTGACGTCGCAACCTTAAATCTGGCTTGCGGTCGTTGGCAGCTGTCATTTGTTAAGACGATATATGAATCGACACCTGTTTCAGCTCAATACGGACTCCGGTATTGGATTTTATTGGAAAAGTGATAAAATCTGTGTGTCAAAAGAAAACGTATTATTTCTGACTAACGGAATATAAAGATTAAACATTTCTCCTACATTTGCATTAATATTTATACTAGCTTTTTTTTAAACCTCCGGAAATAAATAACATTGCGTTTTATATTTATCAAAAATAACGTTTTATTACATAAAGTTTCAGATCAGTAATTTATAGTAATTTATATATTGTCTTTTGTCGTTAGTAAATTGTGTATAAGTATTATTTATATAAATTAGCCTTCGTAATAGAAGTCGAAAATGATCTACTAAGATTTTTTGGAATTAATATTAATTGTATTTGTTAGTTGAGACTGTTTTATATGGACATACATAGCTTTAGTTATTTTGAAATGAATCCACGCATATTGATAATGTAACAATTATAGGGGTTCTGTTCCTCAAAAGGGACAAAAATGGAACTCCTATAAAATCACTTATGTCTTCGTCCATCTAATCACTTGTTACACCCTTTTTTCTTGGAAACCGTTTGAAGTAGAAACATAGAATGTTCTATGTCACTCAAACTTGGATACTTAGCACAGCAATAATGAATATTGAGCAGCATATGTTCCAAAAGTTATCACTTAAAAAATAATATTTAATTTGTTATGTTGTATATGGTATCAAAGGTATCAAACCAAAGGAAAAGTTATAACAATTTTGAAGGCATCCTTTTCAAAATTTTATGTCAGATAGATCCAGAGATTTTACTAAAAACATTCACACAAACTAGGTTTCCCGTCCAAATGCCTAAGATGTTATATTTTAGATTATGAAAAAAACGTATTATTAGGACTTTACTTACGGTTCACCAGAAAACTGTATCTAGGAAAACCGGAAAACCAAAATAGGTAAAATATTTACTTGCTGAAAAATAATTTTAATAGTTCGTTTGTGGTGTAATAATAGTTTAATTCTATCGACCCATGAATGTTTATACATGCCTAAGTTTATACGGAATTCTCGTGGCGCGAGTTTTAATCATACTTAGCAGGTTTTAGTTTTTTGTACGTTACGTTAAATTGAAATAACACATTTTGTGAAAGTATACAATTTGAGCGATATTTAAGCCAAAGTTTATTTTTGAAATGATTTGTTGTAACGTGCTTATTATCTTCTATAGTTATATTTTCTAACTTTTTTACCGTAAATGTTTAATTCTAAATAGTTTTTACTGAAAGAGTTTCTTTTGCGGTTAAATTTAATGAAAACATGCGCTCTCCTATTTGCACACACCTGATATAACTTTTTAACATGTTATTCAGCTTCCCACAAACGGAGTGTTAGGATTTAATACGATTTAGGATGGTGTCATGAGAGAAAGGTACTTTTACCATTTCGTCATGTTCGTCTATTCGTTCATGTTAGTTTAGACTTAGCTTTATATATGTTAGTGTAACATTATGTAATTACGTTAAATATAAATCTAAAAGAGTGGGATGAAACCTTCATAAATTTTGAAATCTTATCGAAGGTATAGGATTTAGAACAGGGAAATGTGAGCGGAGGGTTTGAGAGCGAATCACTAAGAGACTAATGAACCATATGAGACATGGAAATTAGATATTTTGGATAGTTTGAATTGTCAAATAGGTTGGATGCAGGTCGGATGTTGTCACGTTGCAACAATGCATCTGAAATCAGAATCCACATTGTTCATTTCTGATTGTAGGGTGAAATTGATTTGTTAGCAAATTAGAACGAGAAGTACTCATTACTGTTATTCCAATTTTCATATAATGTTCCAATATTACTATCTTTGTATTCCAGAAGAGAGTAAGAATAACTTTTTCTACTGATGAATGACTGCGGATTATTTTGGCGATGAGTAATGGCGCCTTTCCTTCGTTAATCTTTTCGTTTTAGTTAATGACGGTAAGAACAGATATCATCGCTTGTAACAATTTTTTCCAGAATTGTATTACCTTATATTGCAATTCAGCAGTCAACTGACGTATATTTTGGACACTATTCTATGATGAACCAAAACTTACCTCCAAAAGTGTGGCTATTTCGTTCGGAATTATACACCTTGTTTTCCTTTACAAACTCTTCCACTAACGCAATGCTTTCATTCGTCAAAAGCCTGCTACAGGCGTGAAACATCTTCCACAGAAGTTATGCTACTTTTAAATTTCCTCCCCCGTTCACACATTCGCTGTAGGGATAAACTCGGATCACCATACTGCGCTGTCATTTAGTGATGAATTTCATTCAATTTCATCTTCGCTGCTCAAAAAACGTGCCACAGATCGCTGGGCTAATGCGATTCATGTTGATTGTGAGACAGCCATTTTGTTACTGATACTTTCGCCTTCTTCTGTCTTATATCATCACTACTGCCACCTGTTGGATATCTTGTGAAATTCAAAGAACACTTTTGCTGAATACCAAATCAATCATACAACTTTTCGGAATTTTATTGCATTTTTTAAGTTTTCATTAGATAAAAAATATAAAAGCATATGTAAACAAACAAATCATTTTATATATTATTAAAGATAGTGTAAATAGCACACACCACGTATTCGTCCGACTTACGCATTCTAGATGTCACTGCACGACGGTCAACTCTGTCGATGTTTTAAGGTCCAGTTGCATCAGAGTTCGCGCCGATCTCGGCCAGTCAAGGTCGAGTTAGTGGCCCCGTTGCCCGCCTTACTTTCGCTTCGCTACTGGCCCGAGAAATACTTGTGGTAAGTCCAGGAGCTGTTCCGACTAATTGGCATATGCAATGCCAATAATAAGGACGCCAGTCATACAGGTCACATGAGGCAGTATTTAAACCGGAATTCTTTAACTTTACGAAATACAATTTTTGTACACTAACGTCATGTGAGGCTCCACTAACTGGTAGCCAGTACTGGTTGTCCTACAAGCGGTCGACTACGATGCGTTAATATTTAAATTGCAGTATAGTTGTCTGCAGTAGATGGACTGACAGATTGGGTGTATAATTTTTAACAGGTGAATTAATTAGTCCGACAATTTTTGAAGACGCCTATGGTTTAAATAAACCAATAAAATATGGATTTGAGGATGATGATTGGAGGACTTACAAATTTATGTCTACCTTAGAAGGAGTCTCTAATTTGAAAATGGTAATTGACGATTAAGATGTCCTATATCTATGGTACACTAGTTATTGCTATAACATCGCTCGTATGTTGTTTTGTTAAATTAAAACAGTACTGCGATATTTAGTAAACGGGGTCGTTATCGTTAGTAGTCACATCCTTTTCCTTTAATTTTTCAACTATCTGATTTCCTATTTAGATATCACACTTCCCAGATTTTTTCCCAGATTCTAACCAAATATAACCGTAAAATGCCGTAAAAATTCCATCAAAATTTGCTTAGTAGTTTTAAATGATACAGATAAATAAACAAACATATTGTTAGATACATAAACAGGCAAAATTTCAGTTAAAAGAGTAAACATTCGATCGAAATTTGTTCAATAATTTTATGTGATCGTATATGAATAAACACGCAGTCCAAGGTTCCAAAAATAGCTTAGTATTTCTTTTTTAGCTTAGTTTTCCAAATTATTTTTAGGGTTTTATATCTAAAAAGGAAAAAAAACGAAACCCTTATAAATCAAATACATGTTTGTCCGTCTGTTCGTCTTTTACGCTTTTTTCGGAAAGTGATGCAAAAACTTGAAATTTGACATAGCGACATAGCATACTAACTTGCATACACCTTAATATTTAACATTTAAAAATATTCATATGGAAGTGTTATAGGGGGCAAATAATACATTCAACGGTATTGTGTGGTATATTGAAAGAGCAACTGATGAGAATTCTAAGACTATTTATCTCACAAATTTTTCTAAAAATGATCATAAAATTTTTGCCAGAAATTATTTTACTTAAAAGCTTCAAATTTGGCGTTCTGATAATGCAGATTAACTCGCATATATTTTAATAGTTCAATGTTGCCATGCGACCAGCTTCGTATCTCGTTGACTCTTTCCGACTTACCTTCCGGCTTCCTCTCTACTATACTACACACACTCCATTTTACGTATGTGTTAGCGTATCAGCATTGTTTCTTATTTACTAGTGCTTACAACTTTATTCGTTTATATCAGTGTTTACAAACTCCGTTATGGAACCTAGAGCCTCTGCAAAATATGTCACTTTAATGATATAAAAAATTAGATATTTCATATCTGCCAGGCGTTTCATGACCGCTTATATATTTCTTATTTGTTTTTATACTTCTTGTATATAATATAAATTGAATGAGTAAGTTATAAGGATTATTCCGTAAATATTTTTGTTAAAATTTTATGTAATTTATGTATGTATTTTATGTTATGTTCTAGAGATAATGTTAAAAATTAGGAAAATAACAGCATTACTATAAGTTTAGTTAAAGTTGAATTCTAAATTTTAGAGTTTTCGACATATTGGCAATATTTCTACGCTTGCGAAAGATATTGATATATCTTGGTAATATGTTTATGTGGGAAAAAATATTATTATAATTTGTAAATAGTTTATTTGAAATATATTTTACCCTTCGATGTTTACATATTTTTGCCTAAGCGAGTGAGAAACCATCGTATTGTGAGCTACCTCGTACTTAACAGTTTTATTTTTAAACATATAAGTAATAAATTTATGAGTAAATTTTATTTAAATAATTTGCAGATGTTTTTCTTATACTGTTATGTCTTTGTGTGTATGCATGCATAGGTACGCATGGATACACACGGGAAGTGTATTTTTTTTAAGTAATAAATTTATGGGTAAATTTTATTTAAATAATTTGCAGATGTTTTTTCTTGCGTTTGTGTGTATGTATGCATAGGTACGCATGGATACACACGGGGATATGTGTGTTTTTTTAGTAATAAATTTATGAGTAAATTTTATTTAATTAATTTGCAGATGTTTTTTCTTATACTGTTATGCGTTTGTGTGTATGCATGCATAGGTACGCATGGATACATATGGGGATGTGTGTGTGTTTTTTAAGTAATAACTTTATGAATAAATTTTATTTAAATAATTTGCAGATGTTTTTTCTTACACTGTTATGTGTTTGTGTGTATGCATACATAGATACGTATAGATACGCACAGGGATGTGTGTTTTTTTTAAGATCAGAAATTATTACGTCACAAAAATACTTTCCTGCTCTTTGAGTCATGTTTGAATCTGAGATTTGATTTATGAATCGCGTGCTTATGTCATTAAGTTGCAGTGATTAAGTATATGTAAGCTTGCATATTTCATATTATCAAAACGTATTGAATCGACTGTCGCAACTTTTTTTGGGGCAAAATAATGATGCAATTTTCATTGACTAGTCTAGCTGATACAGCTAGACTAGTCAATGAAAATTGAGATACAATTTATGGTTATAATAAAAATGTTACAAACTAATTTCTGACTGATGTTTGCAAGTTTGCAAGTTTTGCAAGCATTGTCGAAACGACGAACCTTTATAATTTATATTGTTTGAAATAATACGATGAAAATTCTTTGTTTGTTGTCTTTCTTTGGGTATTGGATCTTAAAACTAAAAATAGAACCTTCACGGTGTGGTTCATCTATTCGCTTCATGTTCTATTTGCTGAATTATAACTTTTTATCTATTTAAACGTTGATATCCTGCAGATACTTGTAGTTTTGGTTCTTGAAAAATTTGAACGAATACAAAATTTATAGTATTACAACTGACAGAAGGAAGAAACGTAACTTACTTCACGTAAATGTGATACACGATTACTAAATAAATATATTGGGGTGCTAGTTTTAAAAATAACAATATTTTAGATAATTTTGATTATTTTCATTTTTACAAAAATAGCAATGATGCTTAAAAATATATGTCGGTTCTATCTATACTTTTAAAGAAATTCAGCCAAATCAGGAAGTAAAGTAACTAAACACCCTGGAATAATGTAAAGTCAGGACGTAAAGTAACTAAACATCCTGTAATGAAGTAAAGTCAGGACGTAAAGTAAGTAAACACCCTGTAATAAAGTAAAGTCAGGACGTAAAGTAACTAAAAACCCTGTAATAAAGTGTCAGGACGTAAACTAAGTAAACACCCTGTAATAAAGTAAAGTCAGGACATAAAGTAACTAAACACCTGTAATAAAGAAAATCAGGTATTAAAATTCATTCGCTTTATGTATTCTCGCATATTATCCCATTAATTACCGTTTAAATTTACAAACATACTCAGTTTAGCATTATTCTTTACATGTGCCCGAAGGATCTAGAACCAATAAAAATAAATGAAACTCATAACCATCTATGTCCGTGATGGGCCACCTGAGAAAAGACAAGCATGACGACTCAATTGCTTTATGAGAAATGAGTGAATTAAAACATATTTGATGATCCTAATTCAAATCTTATATTTATATAGAAGCTCTGGAGAAGTAATTATCGTTAACGTTACTAACGAATATTTTTTGTTAAATAATTTTCGAATAATTTTTGGCAAATAATTTTCGTTAACGTTACATTCCAGCGAGCTGGGCAAAGGAGTAATGGTGGTGCCTGCGATTCTTATAGAATTGATTTCTTTACTGATAAAGAGTTCTTCACATAAGAGAAATATTATAGATTATTATCAATATAAGACTTTTCTAGTCGCTTTGTTTAGTAAATTATGTGTCTAATTCGACTACGTGACTGCTTTCGGCATTCATCTATTTATGGATTTTTTGTCCATATACAATTCAGAAACTATGGACCACTTCCATACTTTTTTTGCTGCTCGTATAGCGAACTTTTTTATTTATCTATTATAAGTTATAAACCAATTCCCTTTTTATGCATACGGTATAGTGATATATTTTAAAGAAAATTTGAATAAAATCTTTATTTGTAATGTTTGCAATTGAAAAATAAATTTTCAGAATTCTCTGCTTGTTTACTTGTGTGTTACCTGTTTATTTGCACTAATATATTCGGAGGCTAATTTTCGAAAACCTTTTTTTATTTTTAAAATAGTGTTTATTATAAAACGGTTAGGATGATGCGTGCTACCTCTAATGCGGATAAATCGACTGCATACTAATATGAGATAAGAGAAAAATTTACTTTCATATTTATAAAACAGGACTCTTTTTAATACTAGACAGTTGGTTGACACATGTTACGAAGCCATGTTTTTATTAAGGAAATGATAACCTATCCTTAATACCAAACTTAATAAAATAAGAGACCCAAGCGAGTAAAGGAACGAAATAAAGCTGATTAATAATTAAATCGACAGAAACAAAAAATAAATTAAAACAAGTAAAAAAAGCGACTGTATAAAAGCAAGCTACTTTTGGAGACGGAGTGTAAACAATGATGAAGCTAATTCGTATGGCTAGAAATTTCTGCATTGCATACCAATATAAATTTGAGTACCATTATATATTGGAGTACCAATATATATTTGAGTACCATTGGTAACATATATCGAGTTAACTTGCCTGGAGTGGCAGTAACATAATTGTAAGGGTACGTCCTCACAGAGTACTGTATGTTTAATACTCAATGCGATATTTAAGTGGCCCAATAAGCAACTTTTATGTTGTAAGGTTGAAATTCATACTTCAAAATCTGTGAAAATAAGTCTGCGAGCGTAGATAAAGAGTAGAATCTGCGAGCACCTGAGTACCTTAATCGATAATTCACATTCTCGTCTGAATTTTCAGCCGACATTCGGTTACAATATCTGGCACGAATACGTCTACGAACGTTCGTACGGTACGGTTCATTTGGTGAATATTTGGCGAAGATTTGTTTGGCGAATATAATCGAATATGCAATAGATGCGGCACCCATATTGTGTTTGACGAGCTGATATATTCGTATACTTGCTTCTTATGTTTTACAAGAGGAAAGTAAATAATAAAAAATAATAAATATTCGACTTAACCAAAAAGTTTATTTTTATAAACTTATCCATTTCACCACATCATTCAGAAATGTGGTATCGATAAAATGATTTTAACGGTATTTTATGAAAATATAATTCATATTGTAAACAATTAAATTATGAAATAATATGTTTATTATGAAAAAAAATGTTGTGCTAAATAATTACTAAGCATCTTTAGATTATCATTATAAATAAGGGTTTTTGGAAAATGTTTTCCTTAGGTACGGTTTCTGACGACTTCTGGTTTCTATCTTTGATATGATAATGGATACACTCTATATAATTCTGGCTTATAAAGTATTATTTTTCTGTAATAAACTTATATTCGCAAGTTCCTCGGCCCGTTTTACCCGGTCAGTCTTATTAGTATTTGAATATGAAGCCATAGCCGGAATATTACCTTTATTAATGTTTCGATTATCTTTTAGTAATGGTTTTTTTAATAAAATTCGTTGTATTTATCAAATCTATTACATCTTGTCTGACTTTTTAAAAATCTTGGATCTAAAAAAATGAACGTTGAAAATCGCACGGATTCCGGAGTTCCCTTTACTCTTTTGGGAACTCCAGAATGGATGAGGTTTTCAATGGTAATTTTTTTTACTCGGGTCAAAAAACTGACATCGAGACGAGGGCCGGAGACGATACTGGCCGAGCACGAGCATGCTGTTCATATTCGTAATCGTTTTCAGCTAGTCTCGAAGTATTTTATAGCTTAACCTATTTGCAAATAAATTATAATTTTGCCATAAATAAGAGCTGTGAGATAAAAATCTTCATCTCATTTTTTTGTTTCGACGCAATTTATAGTCATGTCAATGTTTTACAGAATGCAACGTCGTCGTTTTGTGTTTATGTATTTACGTTAAACTACTTAAGGGAGCATAAACTTATGTTCAAGGCTGCTAGTACATATATCGCTTTAACCATTTTGAATAAATTTTAGGTAATTTATTCAACATAATTTAACTTTAATCGTTTGCATAGGACTATACGGAGGCACAGGACGTATTAAAATAATGCGTGTGGGTCGTTTACTTGCTGTGTAAGGAAAATGCTCATAAAAGTAAACAACTGATAAAGTTAAAGAGCCGCAAGGGCTAAATTAAACGAGTATATCTGTGGTTACTATGTTTAGTGTTTATTTTATATTCTTTGTGTGAAATATTAGGGGGACCATAAAATTGAGTATGTACGGCGGAAGTGGCCCATAAATCATATGAATGTTATATGCATAAATCATATGTTATGTGTCATTATAAAATGGATAAAAGTTATATTTATACGTATATTTAATTAATGAGTAAAAACATATTTTTTATGTAAATCCATACATAAAAAATATGTTCTTCAACATACATTGTTACGGAAAAAATAATGTACACCCATACATAAACAAATAAGAACTCGCACTACCAGTGTTACATATACATTTAAGTCGTACAGGTAAAACGTCTCGTCAGCGCACAGTGGGCTTATTCGAGATGCCATCGATAATAATGTATGCGTTGTCAGCTCACAGGAGAGGAGTTAGCCGAGAACGGAAAAGATAATTGTCTATTTTACTCTTTATTGTTCTATTTGTTCACGCGTAAATAAGAGAAAAACTGACACAAGATTTATTTGTATTTTGAATTAGTTATGTTTAGTAGAACAAAGTGATAAAAATTATTATCATCTTTGCCCAACCCCAAAAGTTGCTTCGGGGCGGGAGAGGTAGGGGGGTGTTGCCGTTGCATATAGCAGTTTAAACGTTTATATATTTTTATATATTGCCTAGTATATCAATCACGCGTGCAAGAGAAATAAAGTAAAAAAAGACGATTAATTTTTACACATTTTCGGGTTTTGCAAACCAAAATAAGAGTTGAATATTTGGAAAAATACTGTGCATTTCTACTTAAATTGTCCTCTTTAAAGACAAGCTGCCTTTTCATGGACATTTGACAGAAATTTTTAGACGTTAGAAATTCTTTTCTTTTTTATTTTTACACGTTCTTGAAAATTTTTTTTGACGAATATGCTTTGGCTATGAATTATTATTTTACATAATTTGAGCAAATTTTATGCATGTATTATTGAAAATAATATACAAACAACTGATTACGAGCAATAAGGTTTCATAGGGATGCTTTGGATAGGGAAACGTTTTAATATTATTATATATGATCATCGGAATTACTTATAAAAAGAGAGCTTCATTTTCAAATAAGGAAGTTAGTTAACTTTTAATTCTTATGGATGGCAAAACAACTTTTAGTGCCCATAAGAATAAAAAGCTAACAAAGATTTTATTCCTTTCGGTTACTGATTTTCCTGGACAATTCATGTTTACGGAAAGACGTTGTGGTTACGAAAATTATATTTCGATTGTTAAAACGAAAAGGTTTATGTCTTGTATTATTGAAAATAATTTGAGTCTATATACTCAATAAGTGATTGAATTCGGGTGGTCTCTGAACAGTATAAAGCAATTCTCAAATTTATTAAGCTATTTAATGGCACAACCACTTAATTGCAATGGTAGAGTATGATTTGTACACGATAAACTTTTCTCAATAATTAGCAATTTCGCTCCCCCTGCACTTTTTCTCTATAACATAGGGAAAATTGCGAAGAGAGGGCAAAATGTAATCCCCAAGGAGAAGTTGCTAGAGTCTGATAGATAGCTATGATATTATAATTACTAACATGTAAATATAAAAGGGTTATTAAATTAAAAAGCGTTAAGTAGAAATGGAATAAATACTGTCGTCTAGTAAATAATCACAAAATTAATCATAATTAGTCCCTAGCGATTGCTTATAAGAGAAATAGTTATCGCAGTTAAAGAATTAATTAATTGTTCAACCTTAATAAGGAATAGCGTAATTATTTTTATTTCAAATGTTAAACAAGCCTATAAGGTGTAAAATTTCAATGTTTTGTTAAAAGAGATTTTTGTGCAGTGTGCGCTCTTTGCGCACCCTGTAATCATTTTATTACAACGAGATATAAAATATTTCACAAAGGTTTTGTATCTCGAAAAGAAAAAATAGGAATCGTTCATAAAGTCAATCACGTAACAGTTCATATGTCATTTGGAGCATTTTTCTCAAAAACCGTTCGATGTGAAAACTTAAAATTAACATAGTCGTAAACATTATTGACCCATATATTTGAAAAGTTGACACTCAAAATATTTATATAACAATTTTAGAGGGGCAAATTATATAGCACATTTTTTTTATTATAGATATAGTGTGCAATACTAACTCAAAAGTTATACGGGTTGCAAATTTTTAGAACTTAACGTAAGATAATTCTACACCTACGTTGTTTTTCCCAGAAACCATTTAATATAGAAACTGGAAAATTAGCATTTCAATCTGCGTAAATTTCAGAAGTCAATACTCAATAACCTTTATATGAAGATTTTAGAGGGGAGAAAATGAAGCGATACTTTTTTTAAACATTTCAATGTACATCTTTATAATTTAATCCATATGATAGTACGACATGATAGCACGGGGTAAGTTATATGAGTTTTGATACGATATCATTTTTTTCACGATTATTTTTTCAGAATTTCATAAAATCCTGAAAAAAATCTTGGAAGCTTCATAACGTATTCTTTCAAGTAATGCTGCACACAATATATGAAATTAAATAAAAAATCGATTAATTCATTGGTTTTCTAAAATTCATATATAATATTTTTGAGTATGAAATTGAATTGAAATATATACGGGTAAATACGACTAATTTTGAACTTGATTTTTATGAGAAAACTATTATGACAGACAGATGAACGGAGATGAATAATATTAAAATGTTTTTTTTCTTTTGAGGTACTCTAAAAAAATAAATTACTTAGAAGCGAAGTGTCTCAATAAAGTAGTTTGGTGCGGAAGGTAACATGAAAACTATTTGGAATATCAAAAAGGGAACCAACCATCACGTTGTAATTTATTTATTGTTTTTTTTAAATAGTATCCGTGGCACTCTGTGCATTGTTTCATTCGATGGACTTACTGAGAAAAACAGTCGGCCCACTTTTCCTTGAACATCTCTTCCACAGCCCTTTGGGAGGAAGTTGCCAATTCTCTTGTGTCTGGAGTTGCATTCCACGTAGTTTATCTCTTATTCTCGGGACTAAATAGATATCGCATGGTGCGAGGTCAGGGTTGTATGGTATGACCCACAATTCACACACAAAGTAGTCAAATATTCGGTCATTCGTCTCGTTGAGTGTGCCTTTTTGTGGTGAAGGACGGTTCTATTGTTAGAGTGTTGCTCGTTAACTTTTCATACAGTTGCAGGCAAACAACTGCTGGAATACTAGCTGGTGCAGCACTTTTCTTTTAATTACCAGAACAATCGTTGCATAACAACCTTTGGTGATTATGCAACGATTCAAAGAAGAAGACGAGGTTACATTTCTTTTCCATCACATCCTCCTCCTTTTTTCATCTTTGTGCTAACTCTCGAGAAGCAAATAGCCACTTTGCAGACAGCTTCTTAAATTATGGTTCGAAATAGTATATCATCAGTATATCATCTGATGATATTGAATATAGTATTTGTTTTCAACACATCGCGACACCAATCAACGCGATGGTGAGTTTCTGTTAAATCATATGAAACTCACTTGGCACAAAGCTTCCTGACCCCAAATTGTTCAGGTAGAATTATCAGTACTTCATTTATATTAACGCTTAAATTTTTTTGAACGTGTCGGTAGGTTACATTATTGTCAGTCTTTATCGTGAGCCGTACACCATAGAACTTCAATTCACCCTGTTTAGGGACATCCTTCACCTAGATTATCATTGATGCTGATAGGATTACGTTTGAACTCATTAATTTAAATAGTAGTGTGGATATAGAATTTCATAAAAAACACCAAACAAAGTCAATCTTTGTTGTTGATTGAGACCACAAGGAAAGTCATAAAAAAACATACAGCGAAAATCTTATGATAATCTTGAAAAACATACAACGAAAATTTTTTCGTGATAAATTAATCTTGACGTGTAACATACAATTTTACAATGCTGCCGATTTGTAAAAACTGATAACAATTTCAAGCAAAGTTTGAATGAATTTCTTTATCATCATTATAAAAGGTCAGTTCTAAACATTTTCAGCGCTACTCTCGTATGAGGTCGAATGGAGAAAGAGGGAGATGTGCTGTGCATATCCGTTACGGCGGATGCCACACCGCCATCAGCTCAGTCATGGCGGACGCCCCGCCAAGGATCTCATTAGGCGATTGTAATAAGAAAATCAATAGGATATATCGTTGTCGTACGGAGCTTGCCATTAATAATCGTTCAGGTGAATTACCGGTTAGTTTCATGTGTTAATTTGTTCTGATGGTAATAGGCGATTGTTATTTTTCTGAAAATAATACTTTTAACAGACGGTAGTAGGAAGTGAATTTAATTGCAATGTAGCTGGCTGGTCCTACAAACAAAACATTTTTTTTTAAATAATATTAATTTTTACGGTTTTTCGAGAGATTTTACAAGAGACTTCCATAGTCTATTCTAACTCCATAGGCAAGCTGCGAGGGAATAGGAAAGATCCATTTAAAGAGTAGAAACTACACTATACATACTATCAAATAATCATTGATATGTAGAATTAACATTTAAAACAAAATTGTATTTTAAGGTAAGAGATACATTTTAGAAATTAAATAAAAAAAAATTAAAAATAATCAAGATGTCATTTTTTTAAATTTATAGTACTATATTAATTACTTCCAAAAAAACCAAGTCCATTTTATTTGCTCCAAAACTATAATGTACAACAATAAATGGTCGTATGTGAATGACGTATTTATTAGTGTAGAAGCAACTTTGTGTGACCAATAACAGAGAGAGGAAGAACGAAAACATTAGATGCGTTTTGGTTATAAATATGTAGTACATGTTGATATAACTAAAAATAATTATAAGAAAACACAAAACTTGTATGAAGTATAGAAATATCTAAAGATATTTCTATACTTCATTTCTATACTTCATACATAAACCCATGAGACCTTTTTTTAGTAAAATAATCCTTTAATTCCATATTCGACGTTTTTTACGGTTTAGCCGTCTAAAGTAAGAAAGTAGGCAGTTTCTTTTCTAAGTTTTTTTACATTCATCATCACTGTTCAGCTTCCCTTGAGTATAACGTGATAATTTTTCGCCTTTAATATTTTTAATGCTTTTAATCATCTTGAAGGAGCAAGGTAAACGACAGTGAAAAAATGATTTAACCATCAGCTTTATCATCTGCTATTAGCAAGACAATTTTGTATCGTATGGATGGGTTATTTATGTAATTCTCCGTTACACAAATCGTTGTTCCTATAATTCTTAATTTATTATTTTTAAGATATATGACATTCTTATCTGTTAAATATACATAACTTCAAAATATTTCAGTTCATTTTATGTTGCAATAGGATTGTAACTGATTTATTTTTTTAATATTTTAATTTATTTAACAGCAAAAATTCAATTTAATTTCATGCAGTACTCTTTGTTTAGATAAATAATATAAGTTTAAACTACCATTGTTTAGTTGTTTAACGCTGTCAGGTAATAATCCATTTTCTTTGGACAATTATGAACACTTTAAAGAAAATTGGTTCACTCATTATTGCGTTGTCTATTTCCAATCAGCTTTCAAATACTTTATCTTAGTTATTATCAAATATCATATACCTTAATGATAAGAAACTAAACTTATAATTAACGTCTTAATTTTTATGTGAATCCTGAAAAAAACAGACGAACTAAAAGGCTGAGAGCTGGAAAATTTCCTTAGGTTTCTATATCCTTCAAATAGTAAATAATGAAAAGTTTTGTAAAGTTTTCAGTCTTCGAACAATTTTATTGCAAGAATAATTTTAACAAGTGAAAGTAACTCGCGCTAAAATTGATGTATTTCATCTTAACGTATCGTAGCCGTGGGCTAGGAAGCTATAAAGTAAATTCTCCATGAGCCATAGACATTTATCGAAATCTAAACTGGTAATCTAGACTAATTAAATATTTGTCTTAATTAGTGTAGTAATTCTTGTTAGAAAGTTGTTATGTAAAACACTCGCATCTAAAAGGAGTTTTTGACGGAAATCACTATAAATTATCTTCATAGGCCCATTTATGTCGTGTTGACAAGCCTTTACACGGTAATATCATAAAGATAAGGACAGTTTTATATTATTAATGTGATGTTTGGTTGCTTTTACTTGAAAGGGCGGCGTGAGCCATGTAGTTGGACAAAGTCCTTATTTGCAAAATTAACCAAATTAATTGAAGCTGATCGACCGTGTTTCGTATTCTAAAGCTGGCATCCAGTCTAATTAATTCGTTACGTTACAAAGGTTCGTAGGTATTTCTTTATAAAAACCGCAAAATTAATTTAGTTATCATGTTAATCAATGCATAATTTATTTATGGTCGGAGTTAATTTTTTTAATTTTTATTATTTATATTGCATCCTCAAAATTGTAACTGTGTGCAATTAAAAAAAAAATATATTTTGTTAAGACGCTGTTCGATAGACCTTTGATGCGGTTTAATTGTTGGAACGATCAGTGCTGCAACAGTATATTCGCCACCAATTTATTGTTGACGCTCACACTTATTTTAACTGAGTTTAACGAAATTTTAAATGTACATTTTTGTAATATTTCATTAAATTCTTTACAACGATTTTTACACATAATTTTCTTTTATTTTGTTTTGACTTTATACGAAATGTTTTAGGTTTGTCTAATAGGTAATTACAAACAGATTTTAGTGCTTCACACAAGTTAAATTTTTTGCTCTTATTGTCCAAATGTAAAAAAATAATAAAAAGAAATAATCTTTTAAAGGCACGAATCATGGTTATTTTGGATACGACAGTTAATGATAATGAAAGATAATTTTCGTAGGATTGGGATATATTATAAAGATAGAAAATATTATAAAGAAGTAAAATTTGTTTGTCCGTTTCTTTGTAGGAGGTAATCTCTGGAACTACTGAACCGATTCTAAAAATTCCTTCACTAATAGAAGGCTATATTATCTCTAACTAGGTTATATTTTATTTTGATAAAAATCAGTTTTTATTTCGAAATCTCGATATAAGTCGGAGGTAAAAGTGCTGTTTGACTACTTTGTCGGCGTTTTTGGCCAAATAGTTGGATATACGTTAAAAAATGTACTAGAAACATATTAGTCATTAGCAAACCTCAAAAAAAAATCAATAAAATCATAAATCTAGCCTTAATATTTTAGCTATAATAACGTTTTTTATGTCAAAAATTAATTGAAAATGACAAGGCCATCTTTAATTGTACTTTTTATGCATAATCACATTAATATTTATAAATAAGAATTATTTCATTATCTGTTTGGTCTCATAGCTTAGATGTTACAATGATAATCTATAATTATACATGATAATCTATAATATACATCTACATCTATAATTATAAAATAATATCGTGACTGATTAACTGACAAATTCGTCAATCATGCGAAATGTACTGGACGGATTTTGATGAAATTTGGTGTGATAATATTTTATACCCAAGAGCAACATATGAGAAAAAAATTTTGATAACTTTTCTCATTTCGAATATCACGCGAGTGAAAACGTGGGGCACAACTATGTAATATAAAATTATTAGACCACGCGGGCGAAGCTGCGGGCGGTCGCTAATAATTTATATTTGATCAATGGCTGTATAGATTTAAATATGTATAACTACATAATTATAAAAATAATATAAAAAATATTAAAAATAAATATAACTACATAATTAAAAAATATTTATTGAAGATTCAACAAAAATATAAGATTTTAATAACATTCCAAAAGTATTGTTCTAATTTATTTTATTTACCTTATTTGCTTTTTCAATTTGTAAAATTCTTAGGTAATTTTGTAAATATTTTATATATATTTATCGAAAATGCCCAAAAGAGGTCCTTTTTAATTAGAAAAAAAAATGAGAATAAAAAGGTGTTCTTTTTTGAAACCAACTCTCTCTCCGGGTTTAAAATGGGTATGCTACTATGCTACTATACTATTCACCATCCGCCAAAAGATGGCCGCATGATTGAAAGTTGCTTGGCGCGATATGTAAATGTATACAATTTATCGACTCTTACTGAATTGCTAGTTTTTAATTAAATATCACGAAGAGAACATATCAGCTAACTTTTTTAATCTAAAGTTACGTAGCTAGATTGAAAATTATTTTGTAAGTTACTTAAAACGAGATAATTTTTTTTAAAAACGGGGATTTGTAGCACACGAGACTACCAGAAATTTAAGGACACACATGAGAACTTCATGTACCCAAATGACGATGTAAAACAGAATATGCTTTCGAATATTTTATTCCGCTTATGCAGGCGTCGATATAATCGGCTCTTTCGCTTTTTTCAACAAATAAACAAAAAGTAAAATATTGCTTGTTATATTAAAGTATTGTGAGAATAATATAATTTTCTATCTAAATGTTTGAAAACAAAACCTCAACTGGGTCACTCGTTATGAGTATACTAGCTGTTTACTCTCGACACTTTCGACACAATGTATTTTATTTTGACTAGTGGTCAAAATTCGATCGCAATTCATTAAATTTTTAAGTTTGAACGTTACTGAGGTTCTTTTGTCAAAGAGATGTATACCTCTATAACCATTGCATATAATTTTTTGAATTTTGTTCGCAGCTCTATTTCGTCAGCTGAAAGCGTGTACAAATCTTCATTAGCTTGTTCCCTGCAATACTTATGGAATTTAAAATGTAATATTAGTAACAGTTGAAACGAATATCCTATAAACTGTAAATATACCATATCTTACACTCCTCCGTGCGCACAATATGCTTAAAAAGGGTCCTATCCTCACGTATTAATATAAAGATATTTAAATGTGAGAATAATCTATGACAAAACATTATCATAGAAATAGGTGTAGTTTTAACTTAACTAAGCCTAATTATATGAATATTTATGAAAATACATATGTGCGCAAATATTCACGCATGCATTTGTTGCGCATACTCTCGCACAGTAGCAACGCGTAGTTGCTGTTAAGTAATATGTATGTAGACATATATATTCTTATAAAGGACATGCACCAGCACTTGATCTTTTAGAGGTCTATTTCAATGGGACGTAATGGCAACGTTGCCAGCAGCGTCACCGTGGCTAATGGAAGTTATGAATGAAAGCCAAAATAAGTGGAGAAAACGGTCGCCGGTAAAGAGAGAACACTCCATAATATCGTTCGTCGAATGGACGTGGAAGAGTTTGTGTTAATTATTCTTTATGTACTCTGAAAAAAGATGCAAAATAAAAGGAAGAAAAAAATTATGGGTACACTCCCATATAGCTGATCGAACGATAAGTGGTATTTTTTACAAATTGTATGGAGATTTAAGAATGTGTATATGTGAGAATGTCTATATTATCATTCGATGAATTACTGAGTTTGTATAAAAACGATTTGACTAAACAAGATACAATCTTTAGAAAATTTATAAGTCCAGAAGAAAAACTATTTTTCACTTTGAGGTGAGTAACAATAACGTTATACAGTAACAAAATAACTATTATTGACATAAAATGAACTGTTCAAATAGTTCCATCAGAGTGTCCAATTCTTCGGAATAATTTGTGTCATTTGACGGTTGGAGAATTGAAGAATAAGAATGATAGTTTTCTGGAGATTTTGCATGGGCAAACCTAGGTTCCACTTGACGAGTTGAATAATCAGGATGGCAATTTTGTGGCGGGTACTGTTGTGATGAGTGTTGTAACCGTCTGGACGTTGGGACCATGTATAAGTGTGGGCATGTGAAGTATTCTGTGTCTCTTGGTCAAGTGTAGACATAATTTTAGACAAATCACGCTCAGCATATTCACCGGATGAAGTATTCCAAAGCGATTATGGTCTATTTTCAATTAACACAATGGATTTTTCGGTATCGAAAGTGGTCATTTCAAACAATCGCTGTACAATCCGATTGGGACGAAGTTGGCGACCGAATGAGGGAGTTGCGATTAACGCATACAAATTTTCTTGGAAGTTTTACCAGACCAACGAGGTGACCAAACATAGCGTAGCGGGCCGTTTGGGCTGGCGAGGCTTCCAAATTGGCGACGTCGCCAAATCGACGCCAGGTCAAGTACTCGCCATACAATTTTATAAGTTTTGTTTGGCAACGCTACTGGCGTCGTCGTCGTGGTATCCCAGTGAGATAAAGCTGTTACTAGAGAGATAGGCTACGAAAAACTCTATCAAGCACGAGCAGAACTCGCAGTACGAGGGTTATGTGTACATTTAGTCACTTATATAATTTAAGGGTACATAGTAAACGATTTACAAATGTAAATTTTTCGAACGTAAATATATTGTCACAGACGTAAAAACATGAATGAAAAGTGGAATGCTCCATTTTTGAATATTTTTTGGAATATATCTTTAAATAGGCAAATAATGAAAAAATGATTAAAATAACTTTATTATATTAATATTTTTGCATTCATCGTCACCAAGCCTTTTCAAATGATATTCCACATGATATATAAAATTAAAAAAGTCCTTTATTTACCGTCTCTTTAAATCATATATGAATTTAAACAAAAATAGCTAGGGCAAAATATGTGAGTAAATAATTTATATTACCATTAAATATTAAGTTTTTACGTCGCATGATTTCTGAGAAACTTTCTAAATAAATTGTCTGCTATATGTATCTTTCATAAGCGCATATTTAAAAAAATGTAAAATTCAACATAGAATTAGAAATAATTAAATTTAGAATTTTTCCCTTTATTTGTATCGCCATTATGCCGACTTTTAAGATTGTAGGTCGACTCTGTAAGTTGATGACTGATGATTATATAAAAAAAATAAAACGCTTTAAAGAACCATATCCCTAAACTTGAAATTTGTCGAAATGGTCATTTGCCTCAGTTTACGATATTTATTTCTACTTAAAATCTCAAGCCTTTTATGAGCCGAAGGGCTCTGACGGACATATGGACGGACCGACGAAGTGATCCTATAAGGGTTCTTTTTTATTTTGATGGATGGAACTCTTAATTGAGATACGTACCTGAATATTTTCACGCAACGTAAAGCGCGTTGCGTGAAAATATTCAGGAATACACAGGAATACCTGCCCGTATGGAGTCACGCATAATTGCTGTTAACAAAATATATATGTAAACAACGAAAAGGTGAACGCGTCTGACCTTTAATTAAAGAGAACAAGTTCAGAAAGGTGTACTGTATAGGGTTTTTGAGAGTAAATTGCAAATTTCCGTGCGCCAATTAAAAGTAAAGAATACAATTTTGGGCTTAATAACATTAATTAGACTCGGGTTACAGTTTCGCAGAAATAACGAGCGTCATAGGTACATATTTACCTCCGCTTCCGGGAACATTCGTTATAATGCCATTTTATTTGATGTTCACCTCCTCTTGTTCGATGGGTTCGTGTTAAACTTATTAATTACGGAAATTAACAAGGTTTAAATTAAAATATCGTACTTCGACAGACGAAACTTTAAATGCAGTTTATTTGCGTGGGAATCATAAATCGTTAATGTACATGTTGCTGTTCCTACTTACAATTTCAAAAACTATATTATGTGGTCTATATTAACCAAAAATTATCAGCGTCAATTTATTAAGATGAAGTTACTACCAAATTATCAGTATTAGCAAATAAATAAATAACAGAAAATACCTTGCAATTAAATACAAAAGTATTACAACAGTTTTTTTTAACTTTTCACTCCTTATCAACTCAATATAATATAATAAGGATTAAACGAAAGCCGTTAATCCCAAGGTTGAGTGTGGTGTACACGAGCGGTACGAAGTTCATGTATGCTTGATGTCTACATGTATATGATTACATGTCTACATGTGTATGATTACATGTTTACATGTGTATGATGACATGTCTACATGTGTATCATTACACATCTACATGACAATAAAAAAAAATTCAAATTAGAAAATCGAACTGGGTTTATACAAATTGGCGCCAGTTAGTAAATTGTGCGTATCGCGTAACATAAGAAAATTTTCGTTCGATTATTTTTTTACGAATTTTATTGTGGTTTCAATCAATAACAACGTGACGATCGACTTTGATAGGCATTTTATGATGAAGTCCGATCTCATGCCTTCCATTTAGAATTAGTTTAAAGAAAGTGTCCCATCCGTACTGTTTAGAATTGGTTCAAGTTTGGCTGTATCAGTTTCAGTGTTGATCTGCGTCCTTCAACAGCGACGACTGAAGAAAAGATCGATGTTGAAGAAAAGATCTATGATAAAGACTGACCAGACAGTAACCTTTCAAAAGATTCGGGTATGATTAGTAATTATTATGAGTCAAGTACGGAAAATTTCCCATGAGCATTTAAGCGCCAGGAAGCTTTGTGTTAGGTTTTTTGATTTGACCGAAGCTCATGATTTGACCGAAGCTCAAAACATGGTCGCGTTTATTGGTGTCGCGACATGTTTGAAAAATTTAATAGAGGTTACTCAAATATCATACTAGATATCACCATAAGTGATGAAATATGAATATATTGTTAGGAACTCCAAATTAAGTGGCAGTCAGCACAATGGGTGTTTCCTTTTGAAAAATAGGCAAGAGACGTGAAGAAAGGCTAAATGCTGGGAAAAGTTGGCCGCTGCATTCTTCGCACGGGTGGATTTTATGTAATAACTAACCCAGAAAATAAAAGAACAAAATCACAGATGTATATACCAAAAGTGGTTTGCTTGTTTTTTTTAAAAAACTTCGAGAGCAAATCCTTCACAATAGATTCCACCCCCATAACGATAACGCCTCTACACGTTCAGGCAGAAGAACAATTGAATATTTGACAACGTTATATAGACATTATGGATCATCTGCCTTACAGCCCTGATTTAGCATCATGCGATTTCTATTTGTTTCTAAGAGTAAAAGATACATCGCGAAGAATGCGATTCCCGAATGCCGAAGAAGCAGTGGCTGACTTCAACAGAAGAAGACCGCAATAGAAGTAGAGTGAGGCCGATAGCTTCTCTCAATGGTTCCGCAAAATAAAACGACACAGAGTGTCGCGGAGACTATTTTGAAGAACTATAAATTTGCTAATTCCATTTTTCGTATTCTAAAAACTATCACTATTTCTTATCGCGTTTAGTGGCAGGTATCAAAATTGATTTGGAACCAAAAAACGCTTTATCATAAGTATAAATATATATCGATAAATAGAAGACATATATGGCAGT
The DNA here is from genome assembly GCA_039881145.1 of Druceiella hillmani. Taxonomy (NCBI): domain Eukaryota; kingdom Metazoa; phylum Arthropoda; class Insecta; order Lepidoptera; family Hepialidae; genus Druceiella; species Druceiella hillmani. Next base: position 17,059,682 of record JAYKKI010000043.1, read on the forward strand.
ATCCTACTAAACATATAAAACACTTCGAAATACATACCAAGAAAATCTCGTAAGTTATATTCGTATTCTTTTCAATTTAGAATGAATAATTGCAAATATATCTTGAATATGGATAATATATTGGAGTAACCAATATTACTCACTAAACCCTCTTTTAATTAAGGAAAACAAACTTTTAAATACTTGTCTCTTGAAATTGTCAGTGCAATTCAATTTAATACTTTTAATCAAATCTTCTCATCAAATCCAAAATTTTTCAGGTTTTTCAAAGCCATGTTAATATTTTTTACTGCACAAATTTATTGCTTAGTACATCTTTCAGAGGCGCCACAAAAACAATTTAGTTGCTTATATATCTTTAATTTATTAATGCAAATAGCAACATTCCTACATTGAAGTATTTATTAAATGATTTCAAATTATTTGTTTAAATTTTTAACATACGCTGTTAAAAGGGGAAGGGAGAGTGGTCATGGGTGGAGATGTTAGAACTTGCGCTCTTGATATTGTACAAACCACTTTGGTAACTCATATCTAGCGAAAAAGACGCGATTTTTGATTGAATTTTAAATTGTACTCGATGGAGTCCGTGAGAAAAATATTTTTCATTTTCAACTCCCAAGTTTCAAGTCCAAAGGTACTTAAAACAATAATAACTTATTTTTTCTTTACTTCTACATCTTTCCATAATTAATAATTCTGTAAAATTTCACTACAATCGACAGAGATATGATGCTGTAACCTACGACAGACAGACGTATATTATGAAATTATAAGGGTTACAGATTTGGCACCGAAACACTGAAAAGCTTATTCTACGTATGTTCATTATTAGTAATATGTAAAGTAAAATATAGTATTCAATTTCGTGTATTTATCCAGCAGCGACATAAAGTTTTTAATAATGATGAATTCAATATCCTAATTCATTATGTATGCATCACATGCTAGTATATAAATTGAAAAACTTTGTTTGTTCGCGCTAATTTTTGAAACCATAAGTTCGATTTCAAAACTTCTTTTTACGTTAGAAAGTCTATAAGTTTGGAATAAACTATAGGCTATATATTGTTACGCTATGATTCGTAGGGATAGAGCAATGATAAAAATGTGACGGAAGTCAGGTTGCACTAATTAAGCAGTGCGAGGTAGAGAGAAATAGGCTTATTTATTGACTAATCATTCAGAATATTACCACCGATATACCTCGACTGGACGATAGAACAGTCTTAATAAAATGTTTTTTAAGACCAACTTTACGTCGCTTTGTCTAGATTAGGCAGTGGTGAAAATAAATTTACACTTCTACCCAAGGGAAATAAAACGAAGAATGTTGATATGCCAAAGCAATTTAAGGAACCAATTTTTTACAGAATTTCATAACATCTGGTTTAAAGTAATTAGACGCATAATTGAAATAAATATACGCGGATGAACACAGTATAGTAAACTTACTTCCGGCTTTCTTTCGTACGCAAATATCTGCTTGCATCTGGAGACAAGGTGCTAGTTTTATTTTTGTTTTTATTCAATAGAACAATTACTAATGATTTTTCTAAAAAATATATTTTCTTTTGGTTTTATTTTCCCGTTTTTCATCTTATTGAACGAAACCGCTGGAAAAATTGGTGATTAAATTAATTATCCCTTGACTCAGCTAATGTTTCACGGTATTTAAAATTATGTAAACTCTACATAAATGGTAAATCACATTCGACTACCAAAATTGTAGAAATTAAAAAAGTGTATTAAAATAATTTATTTTATTTAATATAACGACTTTATCGTCTTTGAATATATTTTTGAGAGTTTTCCACAAATTATTTCGTGGGCGTGATGTCATTTAGTAATTTAAAGGTGTATTATATTATGTCAGCGTAAATATATACACATCTTTTCATTGGCCTGTTATTTTGACATTTTTTTTTACTGTTGCCTGAAATTTTTTCACAAAAAAATTCCTTTTATGTAATAACGCCAAGCTACTGTAATGGATTCTTTAATTAACGTCATTACGATGTCACCAAGATGGTGCTTTAACTTATCCAAAACTCTGTGTGGTGCTCTAACTTGGGTTATATAAAAAAATATGACTCCTGATTCCTGAAAATCCGATTTCTATTTTGGCCCCAGTTTTATAAAATATCCAGATATAATGGTTAGTCGGAAAACATACCTAGACATTTGTTAACAAGTCGCTGTTCTAGATATGCAACAGCTTCAACCCCAATAAGGTTGCATAAAATAAGTGTTTCTCAATCTCCATCTAACAATTGAAAATACATTCACTAAATGTGCTCAGAGTGAATTAAAGTATTAAGAAATACAATAACTATACACTAATCCATTTGCCGTTCAATTTGATTTGTCAATCAATGTCTCTATTTCTAACAATAAAAGTTCCGTTAGTAAAGGAATTCAAAAGGTAGTCAAATTAATTTTGTTAATGTTTAATTTCCAAGTTTAAACTGCTATTTTGAAATATTTTAAGATGCTAAACGTAAATATGAAGTTTTAGTCTTTTTTAAGCGAGGAAGAGTATGTATATGCCTACCTAACCTAACCTAAAATTTGTATTGAATATATGTGGCGTTAATTTTGTAGAACTTCATTATTGTCTTAAACATCTCTTATATATATATATATATATAAATATATATGTATATATATATATATATATATATGTATATATATATATATATATATATATATATATATCGCTCTTTCTTTAATTGAAACATCTTTGCTAATAACCCACCTGAAGATGTTGTAATACAACGAAACCTAGGTCGTGGTAAAGAACTTAAAGAAAGTTGAAATAATACTACATCACGTTTTGGTGACTTATTTTTGATTAAAATTGTAATATCTGCTTCTACTTCATATATGTACATCGGTTATAAATAACTCAATAGAAAACAAAGATTGGTTTATTTCTTTATTTAAACATTTTTTATCAATTTCTAATGATAACGGGTGTATGTGTTTTTATCAGATTGTTTGAACAAAGTTCCAATCTACAAAAATTTAGTTTAGTTTTTTAACATTCTTAAGTATTTTTCAGAGTACTCTAGAAAGAAAAATTGCCGAGCCAAAAGTAGCTTCAGAATTTCGTAATTTATCGTATAGTTTTAATAACAAAAAGGTTTTTGTTTTGGTACAGTTTTAATAACAAAAAGGTTAATGAGCTGTCTTAAAATTTCTAATTTTGGGAAAGGGTTTAATTATAATTTTACAGTGGAGAAACAAAAAAATTCTTAGCAATATTTTTCGAAAGGATATTGCAACTATGTGAAAATGAAAATATTTTATTTGGGTAAGTATATAGTATAGTATTTAATTAAAAAAAAATTAAATATTGATTAATTATAAAAATAATTTCATTTGTGTACATTTCTGACAAAGTATTTTAGTAACAGACATTTCATTAAAACATTTGGTTCTTCTAAATGTTGGGCAATTAGAAAATTTTCTGAGTATTTTTTTTTAGTTTTGAAAGCTAATCGATGACAGCTGGTGGTCCCATAATTTGAAATCGACTATTAAAGTGTTTCTTTTTAACCATGACTTATATGAAGGATTAAAAAAAGGAAATTATATTTGTTTTATTCCCTTTTGCCTAGAAATTAATATTTTATTACACTTTTGTATATATTTAATCACAAAATATCCTTGTCAAAGTTAGAATACTTTGAGTGCACAGAAAATGTAGAGTATGAAAACAGCAAAAAACTAATACAATGAGAACACAGAAAAAAATTAAATTCCAAAAACTGAAACATATTTTGTAAAAGTTGTTTTAATGAAATAGTCATAAAATAATGTCAAATGTCATAAGAATGATTCTTTCATGGAAAAAGGAAATTAGAGATCAAGAACAAAATTCTGACATCTTGAGTGTACTACTGCTCACTAAAACCACATTAGAAGATTCGCTGTCTGCACGACGTCCACCGACAATACACTATGATTTCCAGATCTACAAAACGAAAACAAGAATAATGTAGCGCGTTCTATAACTCTTGATATCAAGAGATAGGTACAATCCAGTAAGCAAATGCATTTGAAGCTCAGGATTAACATCAAGTGTTAATTTGGGATTAAGGTAACCTCCGATAGCAACATCATCAGAAGCTGAAAAAATATATTTGATTTTTGATTGGTGACCTTAACGCTAAAGTTAGGGCTCGACAAAAGAATGATCATTTAAGGGAAGTAGTCAAGAAGAAGTGAAACGTAGATTATGTTTCGTGTCGAAAACTTACTAACAATAATAAAATACCTCCTTTAATAATAATCGTACGAGACCTTACTATTTAATTATGCTTGGAGATGGTGCTAGAAGCCAAATAATTTATACCGCGTTGCTAATAACTGGAGATCTTGCATCACCAACACGAAGATATATGAGAGGCAAAGCGTGAAAGAAACTACCAATTGTTAACTACAAAAATAACTCTCAAGCTAAAGCAGTTTCGTAGGATAATGACAAAAAAGATCTAGTGACCTGTAATCAAAAAGCGCTTCAAAGATACGATAGCCGATTTCAAAATAGATTCTAATGCAAACATTGACGCATATCGGAGCAGAACAAAAAATGTGGTATTGTTATTATGCATCAATAACCGTAAAAGTATTATACATGCTACGAGGAAAAATAGGATTATAGTGGAAACATAGATGGCAGTTAAAGAAAGAGAGTATTTAACTATACACGTACCTATTCAACTAATGTAACTGACCATACACGATACCAGATACCTTTTCTAAGGTTCATCGATTGTATTGTGGTATTGCAGAGACTATATCGAATTTTTGAACGAAATCTTTCAGGATATTAAAGATTATGCTCAAAATCTACAAACATGAGATCCAAACAATACGAGAACCTGGAAATCTAAGCAATGAAAGTGGTGATGGTAATTTGCTAACAAACATTTACCAAGCTACGGAAAGGTGTCGATCATACTGTGAAAGCTTATATAAAAACACTATGGGAGCTTTCGCTAATATCAATACGTAGATTGAATATCGGTTATAGAATCCAAATATATTGATATCTGAAGTGAGATGGGGTTTACTCAAACTTATAACTAACGAATCAGCTGGTGTGGAGAAAATATTCTCTGAAAAAAAAAAAAGAGAAAATAAAAAAAATATATATATACATATATATATAAATATATATATATATATATATATATATATATATATATATATATATATATATATATATATATCACAGACGAAGGCGTGAAATACTTTTTTCAGTTTGTGTAGCCATGTGTGTGACACAGGTCGATGGAAAAATGGTTGGAGAGAGTTTCTACATGTACCGCTTCAAAAAATGGATCAACACAAAAGTGTGGTAACTGTCTGATAGGAGCCCCTAACTCACATGTCAGTAAGATTATGTAATACATAATCAATAACAAACTGAAACATATCTTCAATGATAGATATCTAGGGAGCGAGCTGTTCATTAAAAGCCGTGGTATGTCAGAGCAGATGACATACATGGGGCAAATGATTGAAAAGAGCGAGGAGTTCAACATGCCGGTGCTAATTTATGTATTCAATTAAATATTCAAAGGAATTGAATTTCGTACGTTGGATTGTTTTTAGACCATACAAATGGGATTGGCTAAAATCTGACAGTACTAACTGCAAACATGCATCGGGTTATTGACGCTATGGTAAGGGTGAACGATGTAATCTCTGGACATAAGGGTGAATGTTGTAATCTCTCATTCAAGCCTGAAAAAGGTATCGAGCGGGAATGTATTCTATCTCCGTTTTGTAATATAAACGGAAAATATATAAAAAAGGTGGCCTTATGGTAAAATATGAGAGAGATCGAGTTGGTGTATTAATTACTGATTACTACACCAACTTGTTTCGTTGACTTCTACTTTTAAATTTAAACAAGACGCAAGTAATTTTTATAAGATACAACACTAACGAGACACTTGACTTTGTTTATTTCCATGTTTACTTAAACCTCGCTTTTACCAAATTTGGTTAAATATTTAATATTTTACGTGATATTCTCATATTTAAAAAAATACTGTTGGTAAATACTAACAGGTTTGTCAGCTTCATTAAACCAAATAGCAGGCTTTGCTTACTGTCTTGTACACCTTGATTTAAGAGTTTTAAACTGCTCTGAATGATGGTAACAATTATGTATGTCTCAATCCGACGGCAGACTCTATTTATTTACGTACTGTAATGTATCTAATTCATACATGTGATGGACTTATTGCCACGATAGAAATCTCTTACAGACAACCAGAACACCAGTCAAGCTTAACCACTATACCACGGTCTTCATATTTTACTTTACATATTATTTTAATGTTACGGTGAAATTAAAATATGTGGAGGACGATTGAGATAAATGTGAGAAAACTAGAATAGAAATGTGTAGAATTCAAAATAAAACAAAATGATGAATGAGGATGTATGAAACTCAGTTAGGAAAGGAATAAGAAATGAAACTATACGATTGGAACAAAAGATTGCGACAAATGGCTATATGTGAAGTTCAAAGAAGAATTATTCTCTTAAAAGACGTGCATACAATGCAGTTAAGAAAAAAGAAATAAAGAATAAGAGAAAGATGAAAGTCTACAAATGACTAAGAACTTCCGGCGTAATATAAAAGTTTTCCTGAAATACATTAAAGAATCTTGGTACCCAAGTTATCGCTGATAAAAAAATGACGTACGCAACTGATTAAACAAAATTAAAGTATGAGATTGAAATAATTTTTTTTCATAGATGTGTGGTAGTATCGTTTTGCGTACATTAACATCAATTCAAGAATGCTACCTTAGTAACAATAATAACCTGAATGATCAAGGAAGAGGTAGAGAGAAGAATACTAAATAATCAAGAATAATGAAGTAATAAAAATATTGGTTAGGTTAGGTTAGCTACCATGGCCTTTTTATAAAAATAATGGTAAGTCCTGCTGTGCTAATATTTATATAATGACACTGAACTGGAATTGTTATAGTACAGTAATATACTTACCTCCATAAGAATTATACACATATAAGAATATACGAAGAATAATTAATTGTGCGAACGAAAAAAAAATTGGAGTCAAGTTTTAGACAATAAATTAGACCTTTCTCCCAGGTCTTTAATAATAAATATCCATATTTATTAAGGGTACATCAATTTATAGTTTTTGATAAAGACAAAATTACTGCTAATATTATAGTAGTTATTATAGTATTTTATTGTAACTATAGTATAATAATTAGTAGTAATAAGGTACATTATTATGTAATTGTCATATATGAATTAGTGCGCGTTTTTTTAAAATAAGTACAAAAAGTACGGTATTTCTGTCTTTACAAATTACTTGTGAAATGAGCATTTATCTGGATTATTTCGATGTATAGTGCAATTTAACTTTGCTATATACGGAAATCGACTAACGATGGTAGTATATGAATGTGCTGTACTTCATTCTCATGTTTATTGTACTCGAATCAAGTTTTTTTATTAATGTTTTCTTTTTAATGTATATATATTACAAAAGAAATTGTCTAATCGAGGAATGGTGGTACAATTGTACAAAAGAAATTGTCGAATCGGGGAATGGTTGAATAGAAATTTTGGAATTGCTATACTGCAATCCAGATCAAGCTTAAATTGGATCAATTCTGTATGCTTTGTATATACAGTTAAAATATTACATAAAAACCACATAGGTAATTGAAAAAAAATTTAATTATTAACTTTTTATGAAACTTTTGTTTTTATAAACATGTGAGTAATTATTAATTGATTAAATGGAACATTGTTACTAGCATTGCTAAGCATATTTTTAATATTCATCAGTTGAAAAAGTCCACTGCTGAATATACACTTCCTTCGCAGATTCCCACAAAGATCGAATTCGTGCTGTCTGAATCCAATGACTTTCCGTGACCTTTATTAGGTTACCTGTTCACCTAGCACGGGACCGTCCCATTCTGTGCCTTCCGGCACGTGGTCGCCATTCGAGAACATTTCATTCCCAGTGATTGTCGGTTCTGCATGCTACATATCCTGTTCATTGCCACTCCAGTCTGGTGATCCTATGAGCTATATGGGTGACCTTTCTTCTGCGCATCTCCTTATTATGGATCATATGTCGTAGAGAAACTCCGAGTATAGCCATTTCCTGAATGACTTGAATTCTTTTTACGAGGCCAATAGTTAGAAGCACGTTCCAATTGCGTATATCATCTGGGATATTTTTGACGACAAGGTATGGTGAAGCTTTCCAAATGCTGCTCAGCCGGACTTCTCCGACTGATATCTTTCTCCATGTTGGATTTACCTAATTGGACAGTTTATTCTAAATTTATATAGTAATATGCAACTTTAGTGTTCCCAACTTGGAGAGGTGCACATGCGATATGGATGTTATATTTGATCTTTTTCTTGTCCATTTCATTTAAATAATAAAAATCGTTTGTATTTGAAAAATCAGTACTGGCATCGTCGCTGATTTTTAAAAGTAAACAAAATATCTGATCCAGTGGCATATAAAATGATTTGATGCTTAATTTTTTTGCAAAGTCACAAATTGCAGTTTTTAACGCAGCAATAATTATATTGCACATATTATTTTAATTATTTTTCATGAAATAATCTTTAAAATTATTCTAGTCCGCCTAAGGATAAAATTACGTAAATTTTAATTTACCATAAAACTCGAAAAAATTAATTACTCTTAAACGCAGTAACAAAAACTCTACTCAGCTGCACGATTGTACCAGCTCCCTGGCTGGTACATAGTTGTGACGGGTGAGCAACATGAAATGTCAGAAGCTAACTGGCGAATAATCTTATAACTTCCGCTTGCCTGCAAATGCGTAGTCCTACTAATGTAATAAAGAGGAAAGTTTGTTTGTTTCTTTCAAAACATTCAAAATGTGATAAAACTTATCGTTTCCAGATTACCATTGGCTAAGTAGTTACGTACTATATTTACTTACTAACATGTTATGTAATTTCAGAAATATAATTCATAACGTCAGCGTAGTCCCTTTCCTGATGAACGCTGGTAAAACTATTAAAATACTTTAATTGTTTAATATATACATGTAAGAGAAAAGTGTAGGTCTTAAAAAGATCTAAAGAAAAGTCAGCATCTATTTATCTTTTCAGGTAATAGTTTCTAAGCTATAAAAGTGATTGGGACAAACGTGACTATGTTGAAGTCAATTTATTAATCTTCATTATGAGAGTTTACATTGTGTAATTACAACATCTTCAGGTGGGATATTAGCAAAGATTAGATCTTTGCTAATACCCCACCTGAAGATGTTGTAATACAACGAAACCTAGGTCGTGGTAAAGAAATTAAAGAAAGTAGAAATAATACTACATCACGTAGTTACATTTTCTAATATTTTCAAGTTGTAATATTTAGTAAAATAAGTTTCTAAGAAATACATTTTTTGTTAAAAAATTCTCGACTTTGTACTTATAAGAACAATAAATAAGTTCCTAATAAATAGATTTCGAATTTTTTGTATCTACATTTGTACGGGCACCCTACATTAATGATATGGCCAAACGTCGTCGAACAAATCACCTAACGTTGAAAATTATATGATTTGGCCAGTAATGGGTGAACGCATGGAGAAATAGTTGAAAAGGTAGAGATGATTATATCCTGGAAAATATTTTTTGACTTGAGTGATATTTTAAAGTAGTGCAATACATAATGCAAGATAACGCTAGGGAAAATCCAAGTTGAAAAGGTAAATCAAGGTAATTTGGATTTTAATAACTATTTCTCACCCTACTAGCAGAGGAAATAGTTTAATTGTCGGAGGTTCTGGTTAAATAATACCTAACATAATTATCATCTTGTGACAACACAAATTTCATTATCGTGAGAGTTTACAACGCCGTTACGTTATTCAAACATTAGTCTAACCAGCACCAATACAATAACAAGGATATATACACATAATGCGAAATTTACCGAATTATAAGAATGAAGTCTAAGGTAACATAACACTTTTTAAATAACAGCGTAACATTACGTAGGAATGATGCAATGAAACAATTATTTAATTACGCTCATAATTGAGTGTTTCAGTAAAGTTGTGGGCGTTCTTGAGTGTAAGATGCTATTCTTTTGTGATGGGCCGTTGCGTGTAACAATACAATTTGTGTTTACGTTACCCATACGGAATACGAGACTGTGGTTGTGAACGTACACTCGCACTCGTAATTCTTTTGACTTTTTGAAGTGAACATAATTAAAGGTCAAAAGCTAGGTGTTGTACATCTATGTAAGACGAAAATAAAGTACGAGGATTAATGTTATTTATTAAAGGTTTACATACCGGAGATAGGTTATTAGAGTATATCGAAACTGATAAATTGTTATGTTGGTTTAATTTGCAAAAATCTATTTTCATTATTATGACCCGGTGTGTTAAAATAAAGAGGCCTGAATAAAACTGGTTTTCCTAGTTTTTGTGCTTAATGTTCCGGTTACTTCGTTTTATTTATGTGCAATCGTAATGACGAATAGGCCGTGTATGTGCGGGCATCAAGCAAAAAATACTAAACTGGTTTTAATGGCACTATGCACTTTTACACTTCGGAGGCTTGGTCAACATCTGCAATAGAAATAATTGAGATGATTATATAACTTCACTTAATAATTAGTAACAAGTTGAAACTGACACGTGTTTTTTTTTAAATTCGATAAAACATTTATATTTACATATTAATAATTATGCATAGTATCATCATTACTTATTTATAGGGAAAAAGTTTGAATATCTATAAATGATTGATATATTTCAATTTTTTCCGTGCGATGAGCGGGTTAAATTGTTGGTTCGTTAATATCTGTTGTACAGTAAAAGGAAAGGTTCAATTTCATTGAGATATTGAACATTGAGAGATTTAATTTTATTGAGATTTTAAGTTAGACGTTAGACTGTTTCCTATTCAGCATAATTATAGCTGGCTTTGTGGTTTAATTGTCAGGAGCAGTTATTTCATGGAACACAAACTAAACGGAGCTTAATGTGCTAATGTCCTCAACGTAACACAAGCTTTTCAATAAACATCTTTTATACCAACACTTCCTAAGTGATTTTTTAGTGTATGATATCTAATTTAGTCGTTAGATTTGATTATTAATAATTAACTTTTTATAGATACTTTTAAGCACAAATTTAATGCTTTACATTTTTTAGAAGCATGAAATATTTTTTTTCTCTGATATTTAGTTTATTCACTACTATATAGTTTATTCACTACTAGATATTTAGTTTATTCACTTAGATTTTAGCAACAATTTAATAAAATTTGTTACATAATTGTGCAAACATTATTTATGAAAATGAAGAACTCATTTAAATTTTAATTAAGTGGGTTCTTTGTAGAACTCATTTAAATTTTAATTAAGTGGGAATGTTTTTGGTAAGAGCTTGTATTTGACAACTTTTTAGTTTGATCAATCGTTTGGTTCTAATTCACAATTGTCCTTGGTATTGCAAATTTATACATATAATTTCGATTTTTGGATAATGAGTACGCAATACAGAAATGCTTTTTTTGGCTAGAGCTATATTTGAATCCATTGTCTCGTACTGAGCACAAGATTTTTGCGTTTAAATTTTGAATATTTATATCTATAAGCTTAATAATATATATGGATATTGATCATTAAAATAGTGGTATTCTTACGTTATACTAGCAACAATTTATAAAATAAAAGTTGCATTTATAAAATAAAGCAGCTTTCTAGATCTTGAAGCTTTTTCTCTGTGGGTTGCACCAAGATAGGCGCCGTAAAGTTTATGATGAATAAACCGAGTAATTATTTATACACACAAATATATTATTGAATTTAGAAAAAAAATTAATAAAATTTAATTAAGTATCGTCATTAAGTGGAGAATTCAGGAAAGAATAAAATTATACTTTAACATACTGAATTTATGACAGTCGCTTGAAAAAGAAGGAGATACCGCTCTCAAATAACTAAGTAGTTATTAGTTATAAACTGTTCAATATCCACGTGCAACAAGTTGATGATTTTTATTGCAGATGTTGAACAATCTTTTAAGGTATGAACGTACACAGTTTTATTTAAATCTGTACAGTGGGTTTCATATGATGCGCACACAGATATAGGTCTCATTATTATATTATTATATGTAGTGGGAAAAACGAGTGGACCACTATTTTTCAAGCTTGAATTGGCTATGCGTGCTGAATGTGTTAAGTGAAGAAATTAGAAAAAATGCATCGCTGCAAAATAATTGGAAAATGTTAATTGACTCTTTTTACGCGAAATGAACACGTATGAATATATTTTATCTCTTAAACCCATATTTTCATGATATTTTTGTTTTATAGTGAATTTCATTATTTTATTCTATCTTTGTATTTCTTTTCGTAATTATCTTCAGTCTTTCGATTATTCGTAAAAGATGGATATCAAAATAATTTCATATGAATATTCTACGTAATATTGGACTAAAAAATTTAAAAACCAAATTGATGTCTTAAAAACTTGGCCTGATATTTTTGTGATTTTTCTAAATTTCTTAACCTACATATCCAAAGTGTTTGCGTAATGTATACCAGACATAACATTCTATATAAAAGAACATTTTGACATTTGATTTATGCAAGTTAAAAAAATTAAGGAAAATAACACAATCGTAATGCTGATATCATTGAAACACCAAAATGTATTTGAATCGGTGGCCTTATTTTTTTATTGTTTACTTAAACGAGGAAATTCCGAGAGAGTTGTTAATGGCTCAAGTTTAATATGTCGTGGAAAAAAAACACAATACTATAGTAATAATAAAACTGAATATAATTCTCAAGAAATGAAAGGGTGATACGTGTTATGTAAGTGCTAACGTCAAATCTACCATCTTCATCAAGATACACTTAAATTTAACGAGTTGTGCCGAAAAACTTTCAATGAGCTTTGATTATAGTAATATTCATAGCTAATGCAAAAAAGCTCTTCGGCGATATATGTTAATTTGATGCGATATTGATCAAATGCGTCAATTTAATACGACGTCGGTGAGACAGAGGTAAATGGTGTAATTATATGAGTAAAAATGTTTAGTTTGAAGAATCTTTCCACATCCATTATTTAGACTGCAAAAAGAATACATATTTAGATGCAACATTTTTTTGAAGAATATTATTAGATGTATTTTTAGAATTAGTTGCCGTTCCGTCACCGCTCGAGCAAAATAAGGGATTATAACTGCATTTTGTTTTCATTAAGTTTGTATATACTAATTATTTGCGGTTGTAAATTAAGGGTATTCTTTTGTTATTTATTTTGTGCTTTAGTCGACTACAATGCTGTACAGCCTAATGTTGTAACATAAAACACAAAACAAATTGGTCGTAATAAACAATTTGTAATAGCCTATACGAGTAATGATGAGTTTCTCGTTTTTGTTTGTTTATTTCATTGTTATATGCAATTATTTCAAACGTTATTGTAATGATATATGACCAATATAAAAAAAAACCGTTGTCCGCTGAAATATTAAGTACGTAATCATTAATTGATTTATGAAATAGACAAAATGTATGTCTCGTCCTAAACCGCAAAATATTTTAATTTTATAGAAAAAAGATTAAATTTTTTATTGACTATATTTTATAATACGAGAATAAAAATTGGGAACATGTGGTAATTGTTTTGCAAAAAAATTTAACTATGGATTTGAATAGCACCGGAACTACTACGAATTTCGAAAAAAACGATTCGTCTGGTCTCTTCAGGACATAGAAGAAATTTACTTCTCGACGGCTTTATATTCAACTTTACTCTGTTATATATATTTATATGTATGGTATATAATTAGCAAATATACCGTTTAATCCAGAACAGATGTCATGTTATCTGCAATATATTCACATACATATCATAAATGTTTAAAAGTTGAACTCTGAAATTAACGTAGCTCTTTTCAAATCTATTAACATAAATTTTAATTGTTAAATACCCACCCGTTCTAAAAAAAGTCTAGGTATTCAAAACTTATATTATGGTGAAAAAGCCAGCTCAATTGCATAAGCCATTTCTGACAAAACCTAAAAATTGCAAAAGGGACCTCTTTGTAAAACTCAGATCATAAAATATATTTTTATTACCGGTGTGATAATGATGATTTCTGTATCTCTACGTTATTGCAATAGTGGACCATCATACTTATTTGCTTTGATTAAAATGTGACCATATAGTTGGGGTTTCTAACGGAAGTGGATTAAATTAATGAAATAAAACATTTTTCTTTGAATATTATTAAAGTTGTGAAAAGTTTTTGAATTAAATTACTAATATAAAATTAGAATAGTATCGAAAGTTTGTATTTATGACGTGAATAACCTAAAAATAATTTGAATATTTCATTTTTGGTGGTGTGCAATATCATTACTATTTAAAAACTACGAAACATGTTTTTATTAAATTTTTACTTTTTATTCACATAAGTTTTAAAGTAATATATGGAATATTAAGAGGAAACAGTTGTTTGTTTGATTATCGTCATATCAAACAAATTTTTTTTACTGGTCAAATAAGTTACTGTATTTAATTTGTATGCATAGCATTCGAACGAAACAGTTCGAGTGCAATGATTTCTCAGAACTTGAATATATATTATATAACAGCCAATTTGAATTTAAAGATTGTAATTAAAAACTAAATAAGGTTATTTATCAACGCAACATTTAGGTTACGATTAAATCAAAATTGCGAATTGAATTTTTTACGCGAGTCTAATGTTTGAATTTATATAAACCGATTCCGTTTAAAAAAATTAAAAGACATGATATACAACTTTTTTAAAAAAATTTCTCTTCATCATTAATCGTGGATTACCTTGGATTAGGATTAACAATTGCATGTATGCATTCTGTACGAATTCCGATTTTCTTGCCGCAGAGGATTATATGAGTAACGATATATTTCACTAATGTCATAAATCTGAAAGTTTGTTAGTTTGTCATTTCCTAAATTTGTTTGTTTCTTGATAATTCTGCAATTAAATACCAAATCGTTTCTTTGGCAGGGCCATAGTTCGTATCGTGGAGTAATATTACCTCTATCTCACCGACTTCTAATTACCAGAGGCTTCGTAAGAGTAGAATACACTAAAATACCACTAAAAGTATATCTGATGTTAGTTATCCAATCACATCTAAACAGTTGGACAGAGTTTCATAAAACTTGGACGAATTTAATATATATATATATATTAGTTCTAATTCAGGTACTGTTACCTGACCATATTTGTTTACATAAGATTAAAAAATTTACACATCATGTTAATAGATGGCGTAACCTGCATATTAAATAGGCGAAACATTAGTTACAAAGATGTGTTGCAAGAGTGTCATATGATTTTAGTCGCCAGTAAAACTAGTTGCAATAAATGTGAAGTATGAAAAAAAGAAGAAAAAAAACAGGTTTGTCAGCTGTTAATGCAGGCCAACTGTTTTTGATATGCGTTTGGTTTATTGCAAATTTATCAAACTTAAATATTTACTCTAGAAAGACTGTAGTAAACGCGGTGTCAATAAATATGAAAATTTAAAAATATGATTCCAAAAAACATTCGACATTTAAATGACTCCGTTTTGAATGATGTTGTAAACTGTAATATAAGATTTATTAAGCCGTTTTTAACAGTCATAAAATAGACAGTCCTTCAATTAAACTTCTATTTGTTTTGTGTTTATAATTTTAAATTATTACTTCGATCGATGTTACATCAGTTTGAATGCAACTTTTTGCATTCTATGTTCATAATTATTTCGAGATTATTATCGATACACGCGTAATAACTTTCTATTGTTTTATAAACTAGTTTTCCTTTTTTAATTCTAGGTTCATTATTTTAAATTGCTTTTAAGTTTATAGAATGCAAAATAATATATATTTTAAATAATAAAAACGGTCATGTACATACTCACTATTAAAGTATCATACTTTCGTATAGATACTTAAGTAGTGAGTAATTAAAAATATTTCAGTAAAATAAGAAATCATATATGATGTCATTATATATCAACACAATTTTTTAACCGTAGAGTGGTAGCGCCTTTCCGTGAAACATAAGTGGTCGTGTGGGGAGCATTTTGCCGTCTATATTTGAAATAATTTTTTTTTGCAAGTAACAGTTGAATGAATTTACAATGATTTTAAAAGATATAATAAAACATAAACTATTAGAAAAATTTACATTTATTAAAGGTTTATACTTAGTATTAGAAAGAAAATGCTTTGGAAAATCTTAGGTAACATTTCTGGAATTTTAACAATATCTTTAAAAAAAGAAAAATTAAACTTAATAACAAAATTATTATTGCGCAATCCCATTATAAACGCAGATTTCATGAATGTTTAGATGATGCATTTTTTTTAGCACAGCCATAAGTAAAAGCCCAACCAGAGTTTCAAACTCAGTCAAGTCGGTTTCTTTACTATCTCGCTCCCTCGAAAATCCTTATGTGCATGTATGTGTATATTCGTGAATAGCACGATGTCTTCCAGCCTTTGTTTAGTAATAAACAAATTAAAACAGTTTATTGGCATTTTAGAATTTTTAGCATCTTCGCCTTGTACTCCAGGGAGATTTATGATAATGTTTTCTTGCCTGGTTCGTATATTAGGCCTTGAAGGAAGATGAACTAGCCACATATTTCCATATTTTCCTTCATACATAAGTAATTTTGTAGGTCGTCGCTCTGAACTTGATTAAATTCTAGCAGCTGCAGTGGTTTTTTTCCCGTCAATTAATCGAGCCAGAGGTTCATCACTTGATGATCGTGTATGAGATCTAGTTGGCGACTGTGAGCGATGGCGAGATGGACTTTGTAATACTGCAGCTCCACGTCCACAACTACGTCGAGATGACATCTGAAAAGGCGTAGTGGCTATTACAGACGATACTCGAGAGATTGATGGCACATCTTCGTCACATTCTGCCTCTGATTATTCTGTGTCAGTATTATGATTACTATGTTCACTTTCCCTATCAATTCCAGATACATTTTCAAATAAATTTATTGCACGAGCTTCTTCAAAATCCGATTTTTCTTCCAATCACGAAACTATTTTTGCGTCTTGTTTATTCGTTTTGTATTCACGCGTCGCTAACCTAATAAGATATAAAATAAACTAAGCAAAACAAAAATAAAAAGAACACCCAATAATTAATCATAACAAACTAAATATCAATTTTATTACGATATTTACATCAAAATAACATTATACGCAATGAAAACTAATAATATTTTAACTACAGTAAAAAATCAAAGACACTAATTTTATTTACGTGAGTAGTCGCGCAGTGAGCAATTTGCCGCCAAACGCGACACGCCGACAACACCATTGCCTTCTGCGGTCACCCGCGCACTGAAATTCTTCTAATTTCTAAAACAAGGAGGTGAGGTACGGGGGGCAGCTACTAGGATGCTTGACCTTGACAAATGCACCGTGTACAAAATAACACAATTTTTTTGTCACGGGCGGCAAAATGCTCATAGCGCGAACACTCCAGGGTTAAATGCATTTTGGACGCAAATCATTTTCAAATATTTTTAAAACAAATTTTAACAGACTAACATTATCAGGTTTCTGTAACAGATTCGTGTATTCTTTTCTGGTATGTTTATTCACAAATTTATAAATCGCACAGGTTAGTTTGGTTATAGAAATCAAGGAGTCCTCGCTTTTCTGTGTTATCTAATTTATATTTTACACATGTTGTTAATCATATTATATATAATAAGTATTATGCAATTTTAAACTCTTACGCTTAAATCTTATCAGAATCCTTCATGGATTGTTTATCAATTAATTTATCAAGTATTTGCAACGCAGCGTAGGTTAATAAGTCTACTGAGTTATCATTAATAAAATAATCTCAACAAACAGAATTAAATAAGCTCCGCTCAAGCTACGTACGTCAATCGCTCGTGTGCCGGTCTACGTGTTCCTTTTGCAATATTCGCAATAACACTTTGAAACGCTGTATCCCATTGAATAACTGTAATACTTATGACGAGGCGTGGGTCAGTTATATCTTATTTTTTGCGTGTGCTAGTTACATTTTAAGTATTGCAAAACAATTCCTAAAACAGTGTTAAAGACACCTTCGTTTACTGTTACGTTTATGCCTCTATATGAAATTCGATAAATATTAATTTATATTCAACGAATCTTGAGTTTGACTGTACTTTCTGTACTTGAACAACTATCATACGGTACGTGCTGCCGACATCCAAAACCTCTCACCGAATCGGCGATCTAGAAACGCACGTGTGCAATAGAAACTTGCACAATGCTTACGCACTCCTTTCATCTCGTGCCCTTTGCTCCGCCCTCCTCTCTATTGTTACGTGGCGGTCGGGTTATGATGCGTCGAATTAGCGACGTTACGGTGAGCTGGTTTCGTGTTAGATTAAATTATTAGATTAAGACAGATGAGGTAATAAAAAGAGTGTTCACTTTCATTTCGGTCAAAATAATTGAAGGTTTGAAGCGAATGTTTATAAAAATGGCAGATCGATATCTGCACCTTTACGAAGCTTAGTGGTATTTAAATTTTTAATTTCATTGTCATTCTCGTTAATACAACAGAAATTAAAAAGATTTAGAACACATCTATACTTTGGGTTTCAAAGGGCGTAAACGTCAAAAGACAATGTTTCAGTACGCGCAAAAAAACTAAAATAAATAATTGTTTTTGACGTATCTTTTGTGTTTTTGAAGTTAAATAATGAGCTAGTAATACAAAATGGCCTAGAATTCTTAGCTGTATAACATGGTGAAATAATATTTTATTTAAATCTCACATTCGAAGAAATAAAATTTCTCCACACGCAAAAATTAAGAAACATGTCTTTTACACTTTAAAAAATAGCTGCTGTGCAAGAAGCTTAGGGCGTTACTAAGAAATAATTTCCTAAGTATTCATGGTTGTAAAATATATCCTTAAAGTTTTAAAAATATCTAGTAATAGTTCTTTTCCTTTTATTTTCAACACATATATTGCAACGATTTTTATAACTTAGTCCGCTGTTAATTAGATAGATTCTACTCTCTTCTTCTCTAGTCTCGATCGGAGCCCTATTTAAAAGTAAAACCCCTTTTCAAAGTATTTTCCTGTGACTTCAAGGGTTATTTTACCCTATCGCGATGACTGTCTACAGATTATACTACATCAAGAATCTACCATATTCGATAATTATACTGATAGAAAGAGGTAATTCCATTTCTCATAGAAAAGTCTTTGCGATATTTGGGCAATGAAGTTAGCCATTCTAGGCCAATAATAAACGTGTCTCATAGAGAAATATAAATTGTATTAATGTGCGACTAACGTGAAAGAAGTGTTTAACGTCATTTCGATTATTCGTATTCGACGTATTTCCGTTATTTCGATGTTTGACTATTAGAAGCACATTTAATCATAATCGCACATACATTAATAGAAAATAATAATTATTGCACGTTTAATACTGCAACTATAACTCATATACGGATATTACAGATAATAAGTGCACATTAGTTATTATCTTAAACTCTTATGCTTAAATCCTATCAGAATCCTTTGTAGGTTGTTATCATTTACCAGCTACTTGGTAGTTTACCAGCCAGAAAATACTAATGATTGCGCGTTTAATACTGTATCTATAACTCATATACGGTGAATATAATATCGAGAACATATCCAAATAATGATAAAAATTAAAAGAATTGAGTATGCATTTCCGTCTACGTGAGGACCAGATTTTTTTCGGTTTTTAATAAGCTGCATCTACATTAATAGAAAACAGTAATTAATTATGAAAAGTACAGGAAATACAAGTAAATTACATGACATAAATATTATAAGTGGAATATTACATTGTCTAGGTAAGTAAGTAGAGGTTTTTCTAATTGTTTACCATCACAGTCCCCTTTGATGAAAACAATATTTGCACTAATAGGAAATACTAACAAATATGCGTCTATTAGACGACTATTTTAGTTATATTTATTATCTCTTGTATATATTAATTTAGTTATATTCTAGATCTTTACCTTTAATAAGTTATAAGGGGAAAGGTCGAAAATATAACTAAATTCTATGGTAAACAGAAATGCGTTGAATATTGCATTGCCGCCTATGGAGGTAGTTTTTACTATTTTTGACCACAAAAATAATATTTGATCATAACAATTTGATATAATAAATTGTTATAATTCATTAATGGGAAATGTTAGGAATATAATTAAATTGCATACCAAAAACATGAGGAGTGGTGTATTACGAATACATTTCCTTTTATCATCTTCTTCCTATTTTTAATCATCAGAATTAGTTTTGATTATAACAAATACGTTCAGAGAAAATACTAATCAATACGGGTCTGATGAGCTATAACGCATTAACTGAAAATTCGGGAACCTAACGGAAACGCATGGCAAAAATATAAATTGTATTCTTCAATATAGTTTATCTCCAAAGATTTTCTGTTAATGGTTCCACTCATTAGACGCATACTGAGTAGTATTTTCTTTTAATGTATGTCTTATTGTGATTAAGGGTAATTCATATGGTAAAAAAACTGGAAAAGGCAGTATCTCCAGTAGACGGCAATGTAATATTCAACCCCTCAAAACTTCCGCGTTAGTAATACGTTAAAACAAATTAAATTTTTTGTCGATCGCATTTATTGTTGACCTAAACTGTCCAGTATGTTTGATTAAAGAGTTCTGGGAAATTTTCTATGAATAAAGGAAATGCTTTTTTATTTACCAGTTAAATCCGTTCAGCAGTTCTGGAAAAAATTGCATACACATACTTTCATAGGACCAAACTCTAACCTTACGTAACACATACCTACATAGGACCAAACTATCACCTCCTGAATTTGCCAAAGAATCGATAATAATTTCGTTGATAACAGGAGCAAAATGAATTTACCCAACACAATAAGCGAGTATTTGCCTAAATCTTCAGGTACGTAGGCATGCGAATGTTTAAAAATTTGTATAAATTATAGCAATGATAGATATATTAGTGAAAAAAAAATTTAATCATAATTAAATGAAACTACGTGATACAGTATTATTTCTACTTTATTTAAATTCTTTACCACGACCTGGGTTTCGTTATATTACATCTTCAAGTGGGCAATTAGCAAATATAGTAGTTTTACTATGATATTTGCTAGTTGCCAACTGAAGATGTTGTAATATAACGAAACCCAGGTCGTGGTAAAGAATTTAAATAAAGTAGAAATAATACTGTATCACGTAGTTTCATTTAATTGTGAATAATGAATTTCTACAAAATTAAAGCCAAATATTCAATGTTTATTTCAATAATCGTAGTAAAACTACTAATAATATTAACTTATTTTGTACTTAGATTTTGTGTTTATGTTTAAACAAACTTAATAGTTTATTACCGTGTGCCGTGCTTTGAAAACGAATGAAATTAATTTATTAAGAAAAAAATCAAACGTAACGTTTGTTAGAAACAAAACTTAAAAAGAGTCTGTTGAAAAAATCACCTATAACGTACATTTAGAAATCGTCATGTTATAAGAAATTAATGAAATATATTCCTGTTAAGGCATTTAGAATGTATACTACATACCACAGGCGCCCATTTTTTTGTATTTTGCAAAAACCGACTGTAGCGTCGAAAATATAATATAAAATCAAAAGTGGTTTAGTTAAACAGTCTACAAGAACACATAAATTTTATTTCACCATACTTAAATGTCATATTCGAAGTAGTAACACTATAGAATAGATAAAAAATAACATCTTGCGCCTGTATTTGGTCTGTACACATAATAAAATTGTGACAGAGTGAATTCTGTACATGGAAAACGTTTTAAAAAGGAAATTGATTTCTCGTATAACATTTTTGTCTTTCTCTCTACCTGTGTGTTAATTTGTTTTTCAATGGACGAAATTTGGTATGGTAATAGTTTATAACCTGGAGGAAAATATAGGATACTTTTTATTTGGATATTATAGATATAAAAACACCCAGCCGTGGTGAATATTATAACATTGGTACTGCCGAAGTCATCTATTAACGTCTTTAGTAAACTTTATGCCCATAGATTTTTTAAAGAAGAAATCACAAAAAAATTCCTTGTAACTTTTCTTATACCGAATTCCACAGGAATTAGTGGGTTATATTTTGTTATGTAGGTCTTGAAGTTAAAGCTGCCTGGTTCTTAAGATTATCCACAGTAACATTAGCAAGAGTGTAAAGCGCAAACTTTGACATATTATCATAGGTCGTTTGAGTCAATATATATTTTATTTCAGAAATGAACAGTTGTCGTAAGCACCAAAATTAAAAAAAAAACAAAAGTCGTAAGACTCATTGTTTTTTATTACTATCGTTTATCACGTATTCAATTTTGGGGAATTAAATCCATTGTTTCTTATAAATGCATGTTGTACCCCGGTACGAATTTATACGAAAGTGTATTTAGCGGTTCTAAATTTAAGAACTTCGAAGCTTAAACTATATAGATAGATAGAGGATGAAAAACTAAGTAAAACTGCATTGAAATCGCATTTTCTTTAAAATTTTGGATATCGAAACTTTTGAGACCCAAGGCAGATCGACAGGAAATGAAAAACGAAGTAAAACTGCATTAAAATCTCATTTTCGTCAAAATTTTGGATATCGAAACTTTTGAGATTCAAGGCAGATCGACAGGGAATGAAAAACTAAGTAAAACTGCATTAAAATCTCATTTTCGGCGAAATTGTGGATATCGATATCTTTGAGACTCAAGGTATCGATTTATTCTGTTCGTCTCTGAAAGTCAGCTGGAATTGCGTTCTGCCCTCAGTCATGTTTCGTTCATCGCCGTAACTCAGTAAGTAAACCAAGCTGAGGTCATATTAACATATAAAGAAAAGAGTGATTCTGTATGGCTGAAACCAACTAATATTTATCTCTGAAACATTCTTTTTGTCATGTTTTCAAACAACGTTTTGTCTCGGATTAATACTTCCTACATACTCTTTGAAATAAACGATAAATATATTCGTTAAATACAAATGAAACCTTGATTTACCAGTACTCCTTCGTAGTTATATGTTTAAATTATTTAAATACCACACATGTAAGTAACATACCACACATATAAAAGTAAGGGTATATACGGTATTACATATTTTATAATGTATTACATATTATATAAGGGTATTACATATTTTTCACAAACGTAAGAAAAGCAGTTGGTTCCTATATCGCTTACATATTAATGTAAATTGACCGAAATAATTTTGTATTGAAATACTTGCTAATTGTCGTCATTTTGAATATTTTTTTTGAAATACCTCTTCTGTGACACCCCATTTGATGGTTTCATGAGAAAAGAATGCTTCATTATCTAGTAAGATACAAAAAGAGGTGTCACAAAAATAAATATATGTTTCTTGGGTAAATAATAATTTTAAAGTCTTATCATTTTGATGACATGATTTTAGTTATTATTTAAATCGCTTGCCAAAATTCAAAAGTAAACGTTCACCTAATAAACATTCACAAACAATTTGACGAACGAACTATCTTATTAACGGCATTTACTACATTATTAAACACAATTATGCGGTTAAAAAAGTGAGTCATAAAGCCAAAGTCGTGCCATTTGACGGCCAGCGTGTGGTCGGGCGTAACCGTATAGAAATTCTGAGCTACACCTTTTAATTAGTTGATGCGTTACGTTATCAACTAATAATTTCAAAACTTATATTTTCAAACAGTGTTCTAACCCATAGGTTAAGACTTTTAATTAGATAACAGATTAAAATGCCAATTCTTCTGATTAATAATCGACATGTACGGAAATCATTTTTTTAATTAATTTCGCAAACGTCTTTCATATTCATAAGAAATAATCAAGTTTTGTAAATAATAGATTTAACGTTCTCGTGATTCATTATTAGCGATTATATAAGTCAACTTTTTTCATCAATGAAGCCTATTTTGGATATGATCTCGCGTGAATATGCCAATTTAAATTGGTTTTACTTTAAATATATCCTGACATGATTGATTTATCAACGCAAAGCCAAAGTTTCATTTTGTAACTTGTAGATTTAATAAGAAAGGATTTTTCAAAATTCAATTAGACGGTGAAAAGGATTGTCAAAGTTTGTGTGGAAAAATTAACATAGTGCACCTATTAACTTTGAATACGGCAAAAAATCAATTAACTAAATTAATAAAGATCTATGACCATGTTACATAAACACGCAGGTTTAGTCTTAAAGCCTTAAGTAAGAATACATGGCACATGCCAAATTCTAAATTCAATGCAGACAGAATCACGGGCAACAAATTATATTCTTAATGAAGAAAAATGTAGTTGGTTAAATTTTAGGTTTAAGGTCAAAGACCAATTGAAAGTGAGGTTTGGAGGAAATGCACAATAATTTAAGCTTTCAGATGCCGTGAGGATTATTGGACAATCTTGGGATGAAATTTCACAATACAATTTTAAATAGCGTCTCGAAAAAAAGTGTGTCCATTCACTTTCTCAGGCGAAATTTGGATGTAATTTGCACCAGAGCCTGACCAAATTGGTCACGTTATTGAAGAAGTTGTCAATTTTACCAGATATACAAATTTGGAAGTTGATGGTGATGATATCTAAGAGCTGCTGGATTCACACCGTAAGGAGCCGACAATTGATGAACCCATAGAAATGTGTGAGCAATACGTTACTGATGAACTTGAAGAGTCTAGTTTTTCCGAACCAGTTCAATCCGAAGATTAAATGACTGAGAGGGGGCCTCATTTCAATTCAAAAATGTTTACAAATTTTGGAAAACGTAGACTCCAATGAAGAACGTATTTCAGCTACAAAATAGGAAATAAAAAACTAGTAGCGTGCTACGAAGAAATTTTGTGCGAAAAGAAAAAAATCATTGAACCATGAGATGACTTTATTAGATTTTATGAATCCTTCTAGGTGAAAAAACCTTATTTTATATTTTTGCAGCAGTTTGTTGAAATAACTAAAATTTTGTTAAACAGTTGTCTTCTATACTATCTATATATAGCCCTTTGTTTCAATGAAATCAATTTTGTATGCACTTATATGCAAAGTTGTGACATTTTTTAAGGGAATTACGCGATTATCTTTGTTTTCTACTGTTGTCCCTTTCGGACATATGGAATATATGTGACGAACAAAAAGGAGACAAAAAACTATAGTGATTTTTATGATTTCTCAAAATCTGACGATGCTTATAAATATGATTCTATTCTATATATACTATAGTTAAATATAAATATTATCGAACTCTTTTTATACGATCGCAAAATTACAACTAGTCAGTATTAGAAAGATTAATTATAAACAGCAATATTGGGGAAGTTGCTATAATATTTAATTCGGTTAAGGAATTGCATATCTGCAAGAGCCTTCATGGCTCATATTATAGAAGTTAGGCTATTTTTATGACACATTAAATGAAATTTTATTTGTAAATCATGTCATAATATAAAGTATATAAATATTTTCTGAAAATTTGGCGGTAAAATATTCGAAATTGCGACCAAAATAGAATCTTTCTTGAAGTATCTTTTAGAAAACATTGTTTATTACCAACGTAAATTATACTAGAATAGTTTTTGGTTTTTCTTATATAAAAGCATCTTGAATATATTTGGCGTTAATTTTGTAGAAATTCATTATTCACAATTAAATAAAACTACTTGATGTAGTATTATTTCTACTTTCTTTAAGTTCTTCTAGTTCTTAAAATTCGAATGAATTTTTATTTCCATTAAATTGCTTTATGGACGGAAAACGCATTTGTGATGAAGTCATTGTCTCTTCTGGTATGGACGATTTTTGTTGTTACATGTGGCTTTTTTTATTGTCGTTACTGCATCTCTCCATATTCATATTTGAAAGAACTTACTCTCCAACCTCTGAAATTTCGTGCAACTCATGACTTCAACGAGCTATTTACCATTATAGACCATAGTTGGTAGTAAAACATTGTTCGTGTAACAACATAAAATGTCGAAACGTTGATTTTTTTTCTTTATACATTTTTGAATATATGGAAATAAGAAACTAATGAATATCAGCAACGCTGCAGATATCACCTTATGACACTCTCTTTGAATTTTATCTTTACTGTTACCGGAACCGGGAAGTTATATACAATTTATATATATATATATATATATATATATATATATCCACCAGTTTTCTTTTGTTCATTGTATGACTCTGATATGTTGAAGTTCCTTTTTAAGAACTTTTTTCAGTAGGCTTTTTATAATCGTCGTGATGCTAATAGTCGGTTTTTAGAAACACCGTGTTTTCTTCTCCCCCGAATTATTTTTCTATCCTTTTAACTTATTTAATAGTTGGAAATGCCTCCCATTGCATTTGACATTCGTTTTTTATTCAGTAAACTTCAAACTTGTTTTACGGTCCTTGATAAATAATACTCTGTTACCGAATTGAAAAGGAAATTGTACAACTTTCTCCTATCGTCACATAACCGGAAAAAAGTACCTTTACATGTGGACTTAATAACCTAAGAAAGGCCAGGAAATATGCTGAAAACATACTTACTAGCACTAACGGCTGATCTCAAAATACGAATGAAATAAAAACTAGATTTGCTGTTGATACTCAATTACATACTGATACTATTCAGACAGACGATATCAGTCTATTAAGACTAGAACATGAAGACTAGAAGTCAGTTATTTGAAGACTGACCTATCATCAGTCTTCAAATAACACAGTTATAAGCCCAAGTGAGAATAATGTACTAAAAAGCGTTGGTAAGCCAAGTCAAAACAGGATGATATATTAGAATACTTTAAAAAAATTATGAATCATGTCACTTTTTTTAAAAAGCATGTTATAAATAAAGTATTCTGATGACAATCAGAATCTTTTTTGATCAGTGTAAAAAGACGTTTTGAAAAACTTTCCCCTCTTTTATAAATTGTATATTTTTGAAATACTTAACAAATACGAAATAATTGTCGTAAAGCAAGCAGGCTCAGGAAGTACCCGCTCGCAAAGTTGCAGCTAAACTTGCCTAGTTGTTCATGAAATTCTACATATATCATGAATTCTCATCATATTCTAAAAAAAAATATTATTCACCAACCAGAATTCACTCGGAGTCGCCGACTTGACATTGACCCAGATTATTACACCACTCAAAAGAAAGTAGTGAATTTGGGAAATGTAGATTTAATCATTGATGAGCAATACCAATTCAAAATACTGGATTAAATACCGAGTCTTAATTTATAAATAAATGAAAAATTGTAACTTACCTCAATGCGAGAAATAATTTTTCTTCTGCAATTATGTCTCTTCCACAACAAAGTGTTTGTTTAAGTTTACCACAAATTAAATGTAAAATAAAGTTAAACTCTGTTTTGTCAACTCGAAAAACTTTATCAAACTTATTGTCATATATATCTTTGAAACCTTCTTGTAAATTTTGGATCAATTGGATTTCTTTAATTGACGTATAGAGAATAAAAAAATCATCGCCATCTTGTTTTTTTTTCCAAAATGTGTGGCACATAAATCGTATCTATTATCACCATGGTAGTCCACGTCCAATATATCAGAAATGTGCGGTAACTGTCGAATATTTCTGTACGTAGAAGTCTGACTCACAACGCATTGCGACTTTATAGCTACCGTCTGTCGTTGTCAAATGTGTGCCGCAGACATCGGAAGGTTACCTTTATAACCGCCGAGACAAAATGTAGCATTGCAAATTGAAATTGAAACTACATTCATTACTGTTATTCGGAACTAGCCCAGAAATGGTAATTGGCTTTAAATACTGTATGAATATTCCAATTCTTTTAGAACCGCATTTCAATTCATGTTATGCATTTCTAGCTGTATTCAGAGTGTACTTGTTGAAAGTGCGTTAAGTACACGCTTTCAATTCTTAATTAATAATACTTCGAGTACATACTGCTACCAGCTAGCGTGGTACACTCTGTATATATATATATATATATATATATATATATATATATATATATATATATATGAGGTTCGAACTGAATCTTCAATCTACTTTAACTGTAAACAGTAACACACTATTTACATAAATACGATGACTTAATATGCAAATCAGAATAACATATCACCAATGGCGCCTCGTTATGTTAAAACTGTTAGCGAATGAACAAAATGTTGACTTGTTGTTTCTGCTTCAGTGTTTCGTATCGATTAGTGATTAACATATATGAAAGAAAAAGTGTGGTCCGAAATAAAGATATACTATTCCGTAGTTGCACTTAGAACAATTTATTACAGTGACATAATAGAATATTCATAATATTATTTACTCAAGCTATGCTTTCACCACAGTGTTAGAAGATGTTTTTAAGCTCTTGAATTGGTATGGTTTCTGCATCAGTATCAATGGCAAATACATAACTTACTTTTCATTTGCCGACAACATAGTGATTATAGCAGAATTGCTGCAAGATCTTGACATAAAACTCAGGGACCTAAGCAGATTTTTTTAATACACAGGTCTTAAAATGAACAAAGAGAAGACGACGTACATGTCGCACTTATATCTATATATGTTGGGAATAATATTCTGAATCTGTTGATTATAATGTGTACCTAGGAAAAACTGTCCAATTACGTAAATGCAATTTCGAGAAAGAGACAAAGAAACCCACTCGGTTCGGCAGAATTCAAAATGCCCCAGTGCCTGAAGACGAAAGTTTTTAATAAATGTATAGTGCCGTTACGTTGCCGATCATATAATATCAATGGATAATAACAATTTTATAAAACAGTACTAAAAATAACATAGTACACTACATAACGAAGAAACTGGAATAGAACTGTCACCTGTACTCGTACGAATTTCCAATGTAACTAATTCTATAATAATAATTTTTTCTGGTATACGTTATTCTATGATATAATTGTTATAATCATTTAGATACAAAATATTACATCTAAATATAAGAATTAGTAAAAATACGAAAACGTGACAAATACACTTAGTAATAACAAATGCAAAGCATTAGCATTTGGCAGCTATTTGACATTAAGTAATTCTTGTTTAAAATAATAATACGTTACCGAAGCAATAAACTTACGAAAGCAATAAACTAATCACATAAATAGATTATCTCTGAACATATTTTATATTTTACAAACCTGAATGATAGCCATCGTCCGAGTCTTGTTTGTAAAAGAGTTGATAGCGACGACAAGATATATCTTCGTATGTCGTTTGGTAAATAGTGTCCGAAATATATGGAATCGTAACGTGAATGAAATCAGATCATGTAAAACACCAACTGTCAAAGAATTTTGGTTTTTTAGAGTTGGTTTCAACCCCACGTCAGAAAATACTATGTACCTATTCCATATATACGTATATAACTATTATAATCTTTGAAATTTAGGACAACACAATGAATCTGTTATTGGTAGGTATTTAGATATAAAGATATGATCACTAAGTGCTTGTAGTAACAATTATTTGATTATTGAGGATTGAAGTGCCAAATTATTTTATTATTTTTTTAAATTAAAAGGAGAATCACAGCACAATGTAAACTTGTGGCATAATCATTTGGGAACGAAATATCGAAATAAAAAAAAGTTTAGACACGATTGCATTTGAAGTCACATTCAGATGTAGACATCTTATTGGTGTGAGCAAAAAAGAAATCGCTTTCACTTTCTTCTTGTGAAAGAGAATCTTTCTTCTTATGAAAGAAACATTTAAATTTTAAAACCATAGTTTGAACGAAGGTCGATTTAATGTGTTTAAGAAAAATACATTATTCTGTGATCATTTGTGTAATTAGAGTTAATATTTGGTAAAATTAGCAAATAATAGTTGGGAAAAAAATGTGAAAATATAAATATATACAACTCCAGAATAGTCACAAGAATCAAAATTGTATTGCAATGTGCAATTATGCTGCACGGCATCATGCTACTAGAGATAGTCGACAGCCGATTAGAATGTCGCTCTATCATGGGTTCTTATCCATTTTATGACATAAAAATAAGTACTTGCATAAAATTTACGTAGATTTTTCGTGTTTAATATAGTTTGAATTTCTTTACTGTCAATTTTATATTTCCCGTTTAAAAATAAAAGACGAACTTTTTTCAAAACTAGACTCGACTAGATTACAAGCAATAGTTGACCAACTAATGACATGTACTTGCGACTGTAAATTTCATAAAAACTCCTTACAAGGGATTTAAATCAATTGCAAAAGTAACTTTGTAAATGTATATTTATTATATCTGTAAAAGACATATATACTAGCAGTGGTTAACAGTGGTTAGCAGTGGTTAGCAATTACACGTAGTTTGCCCTGAACATTTAGCATATATAAATAACATATTTACGAAAATTTAAACATATTTAAATTGCGCTCTTCAAGCGAAACCCACACTTCGATATATGATTTGTTGTTCGCACACACAAAGCGAGCGTTTTCATTTGCTGGAATTTTAGATAAAATATACAAATTAATTCCTCTGTTGCATGAAATTACAAAAACTTCTTGAACAGGAATGGTCCATACGAAATTAAAATTGATTACTTCACTTAAAAACGTCAGTTCATAGTCTCAAGGGAAGCAGAAGATTGTTAGATTATCGGCTATATTCACATTGCAACAATGCCGTAATTATGACATTTGCATATATGCAATGAATCATTGTGTTGTTATAACAAGATCGCTGTCAGTTTATCGTTTTCTTTTGAAAATAACTTCATAAATAATTTTAATAGATGTCCAGTTTTTAAATATATGTATTATGTTTTGTCAGTGAAATTTATTTTGGCAGTGAAAGTTTCTTTGTGCATTAAAATTAATATTTTATAAGTTTATTTTTTGACGTGCATATTCGTCCTGAAAGTAAATAAACAATGACGACTGTCAAATGTTGCTGTTTATTATGTGATTGAGGTAGGTTTTTCAATTCTTCTTTTAAGGAAAAAATACTATAATTCAGAATAGTAGATCGAAGCTAATTTTGAAATTATGCGTTTGTAATAAATCTAGTGCATGGCAATTTCACAGTAATTTGTGATTAGCATTGATAAATACAAAACTGAATATTGTAAACACATATTACAAATATTCTTGTTTATTATATGAAACTTAATTTAGTAAATAGAATAAAGATGGCTTTGATAATCTAGGTAATTCGTTAAATTCTGTTGAAAAATGTGCTAATCCTTAAAAACATTTATCTTGCACAGTAAAACTACAAAATTTTAGTTCTTCGCGTATGGAAATTTGTATCGAGGGACAACTTGTTATTGCGAATCCGGAACATAATGGCATAGAAATACAAGTAATTTAAAAATGTTAATAGATACTATTGTATTTTTAGGTAAGTAATAATTAGCTTTTCATGGTCACGATTAAGGTCATAGTTCCATAAGTCCGGGTAACTAAGTCGAGAGTTTATCGATTTTGAGTGCCTACGATTAAATTATTGAGACACGTTTTTAATCTGTTACTTTCAATGCCGCTTTCAGCGCTATCAGGGGCGGTTGTGGACGCTTACGCGCGTGCGTGTATATGTATATAATTTTTTGTATGTCCATCCCTTCGTAAAATAGCACTGCATCCTTCCAACTGCACCCCATTGTATACTTGGCAATATATTTATATAATCACACGATGAGAAATAGTATTATTTAAATATGCACAATATATTTACTCTTCTGAAAGATATAACAGGCTTCGTATGCGAAGAATAAATATTATAAATAATACTATGCAATATTAAATATTTATAAGTGCCTATACGTATACGGAACACTTGTAGTGCGAGTTCTACTCGCAATCGACAGTTTTTCTATTAATACCTACCAAAATACTTTCTGTTAATACCTTCATAAAAGAATTTTACGAATTTTCGAAAATCAACCCGTAATGAGAGTATAATTAATTTATGAAAGCGCTTAACAAGAAATTCCAATCATTGAATGTTTAAGTGAGATTTCACTTGATTTGATAGATAAACAGCTAAATAATCATCCTCAGGTTTCACCGACACGTGATGTTCCTGATGACAAAACGGATGGTTTATTATTATAAATAGAATATGATAGTAGAATTATTAAAGAAAAAGAAAGTAGTCTAATAATTAATTTATGAAAGCGCTTAACAAGAAATTCCAATCATTGAATATTTAAGTGAGATTTCACTTGATTTGACAGATGAAAAGCTAGAAAATTATCCTCAGGTTTCACCGACACGTGATGTTCCTGATGACAAAACAGATCGTTTATTAGAGGTATAGAATTTTAAAATAAAAAAAGCAGATAAAAATCATGGCCATAATCATGATTTTTATATCATAGTATTAGTTTATTGAAAAGATAATTTCATACCATTTGTGTTTAAATACGATATCTGGCTCAAATTAAGCGCAATCTGGAAGTCCATTTCTCAACCACTTTTTCGAGTAGTTGGAGTCGTATATTGGCAATAATGCAGTGAATGTTGTCTTCCTTAATATTAATAATGCTTCTTAATTGGAGTCGTATATTGGCAATAATGCAGTGAAAGTGGCCCAACATCTATAGTTTATCAGCATAAACTAGCGACTTTACATATCCCCACAAAAAAACTTCACACGATCTAGGAAACCCATTCACAAGAACATTACGTAAAATTCAACAATAAATTGCTTGTGTCGCGTGTTGTGTGGCATGTTGCACCGTGGTGTTGAGACAAAAGCTATATAACCGAATATATCATGGCCATTATCATGATTTTTATACTTTTTTTTCCATTTTAAAGTTGTATACCTCTAAAAACACCTTTATTTCTTTCAATTTACATAAGTATTGACGATAATATTTTCAGAGCACAAACGTTATCGTGCATGGAAAATTAGGACGTTATCATTTATTTCACTTTACCATAAATGACGATAATGATTCTTACCATTTTTTAAAATAATACGGAGAAATAAGAGAAGTACAATTATATAATGCTAATAATGACGTAACCATCCGCAATTAATTAAATTACAATTAATTGCCGTTAGAGTATTATTATTTAAATGAATGAACGATACGTTCTTCCGTGATATTAACCGTAACGAAAAACGGTGGCTATTATTATTGCGCATTTAATTTATTACATCTAATGTTTTTCTTGACTTCCAATGAAGCAAAATGAATATTCGAGTATAATCGAGTTTTTGTCGAAATTATGGTTGACGTTGTATATCTTATTTTTTCCGTTTTATTTAGTTTAATATTTAGTCAAATGAATATAGATCCATTCCGGATCTATGTTCAAGCTACAGCTTGATCTATAAGTTACAGCGAAACATAAACACAATGCATAGAACAACGTATGATCGAGACTGAATCCTGAACTGGTTATTTTAAAGAACGTTAACGAAAGTGAATATGTATTGTAAAACGATTTCGTTGGACTACAACGTTGGCGCGACGCAAAATAACAATGATTTACGTCATTATATGGAGACGCAGGTAAAAGGTGAAGTTTAATCGATTGGCGTGTGCATTGCATGCAATTTTAAGTTTTATAGTTCATCCGAAATATCATATTTAAGGAATGGTTCAAGTGTGTCACGGACGGGAGTTTAGTATATTGCACAACTGTATCGTGAGCGACAAGTTTTCAAAGCGCATAGGTACATGCATTGTCTGATTTTTTCGAAATAATGACTTACTGATGTACTTTCGAACGATTTATTAATGTACTTCCATAGCGACACACATATATCCAAAGGCTCATTAGTAGTTTAATATATTACATTTTGACGTAAGATATCAAATTTTGAGATTCATCTTTATTGTTACTGTAATTGAGAAGTTGTTATTTTTAATTTTATTAAAAATAACATGTGTCTTTTTAAAAAGTCTCTGAATAGAAATTATTACCAAACGCAATTTCTCTATCCGTTTCATTCATGATATATTGATATTCATTCTGATATAATTTTATTCTCTATTTGTTTTTATAGACTGGGTTAGTTTTTATGAAATATTGCCAGAAAAGGTTGTGATGATCAAATGTTGCAAGAAAAAGTTATGATCGTCCAATATCTATAGCTCTTAATTATGGTTATACAATATGTGTAATAGGTATACACAATGGCTTGCACTTTACAATATTAAAATATTCAAATGCCTTCACTTCTGTTATGTAGTAATCGGGTTCTTAATTTTCACAATTGAAGATTATTATTTTCGCATTTAATAAAGTGATAAATCTCTTGGAATTGAGGTAAAGTTGTTGAATTTTTAAATAATGTTTAAGTTTAGAAATTATTAGAAAAATACGGTGACCACATGTAAACATAGTTCGTTGTTAGAGATTTTATACAGTTACAGAGCTATTAAATTACAAATTGAACATTTGAATACATTTAAGTATGTCTCCATAAGAACACATCAGAAAGTTTATTTCGAAGAAAGCAGGCAATGTATGTGGCTATGCAACTTTAAAACTTGTCACTCACGAGACGGGTTTTGCAATACAAAACTCTCGTCCGTGACACATTTGCGCAAGTCCTTAATGGAGTCATTGATATTTTGGACGAACCGTAAAACTTAAAAGCGCGTGCAATCCACGTGAATGTGAATTTTATTAAACATCGTTTTGACCTGCATCTTTACATAATGACAATTATTGTTGGAGTTTACTCCTTAAGAATCGATTTTCGTAATAGCGCCCGCTCGGTGTGCATTTTTATTAGGAATAAAATCAGAAGTTCAGAGCGTTAAAAAAAGTGTAACAGTTTGTAAGTTTGGATGTAGGAGGTAATCTCTGAAAGTATTCATTCGATTCCAAAAATTCTTTCACCAGTATTTAGAAAGGACCTTCAGGATAAACATAAGTTATTTATTATCTCGTTAAAAAAATTCTAGGACACCAGTTTTGTAACGTAAGTCAACAAAAAAAAACAGTCGAGCGAATGCCTTTAAAAAATTTATAAAAGCTACCTTAACGGTAAGATATATATTGATAGATGGTATTGATATTTGTATTTATACACAGTGTTACCTATTTTATACATTCAAAGACAATTGTAATTAAGGAGTAAACTCGAGTGGCGCGTCGGAGTTGACACGCACAATGTTTTTTCTTTTTTCGTCGCATCTGCGCTGCGGCTACATGAATTCTTTTTGTAATACCGATTCGCTTTCGTTTACTTTCTTTAAAATAATCGTTTCAAAATGTCACTGTCGCAATCACGTATTTGTTGCTCTGAGCGTTGTATTTATCTTTTGTAATAGTGTACGATTACAAACAGAATGGATGTATATTATTGAGTTAAACTTGCATTCTTTGTACTTGATAATTTCCTATGCTCACGCAATCATTATCTTTTCGCTATATTACCGTCCAGAATCGAATTATACCTGAGCTATCAAAATGTATCGCTTTTTTATGTAATTTTGCTTTAAGCCATTGATTCTTTAAGATCACGGATAGGTCATCTAAGATGTATTGAAAAATATAAACAATGTGTGCTCTGCATATTAAACGCTTATGATTCTCCTGCAATAGTCACATTTTGCTTCACTGAATAAAAATATTAGATATAATAACTTGCATTTGCCGTACTAATAACCACGTTTTTTAGTTACCATTATTCCCCAATGGATAGAATCTCTAAACTGAAATATATGTTAAAATTAATCTTGCTCATACCGTAATGGGTAGTGCACTTTTGTCACTCATTTTTGTTACACTGGAACAAATTATATCATATATCTAAGGAAATATTACTTTGATTAAGATGTTTGTCTGTTTGTGATACTTGAATATATGCAAAATTCTTTTATGGATGATAAGTATTAACAAAAAAAGTACAATTTTGGAAAAGTTTGTCTGTTATTTTTAAGTGCTCTTTAACATGGTAAGTATTACAAGGTTTATAGGGAGAACATATATATAAGTTTAAAGTATACACAAAGCTATGATAATTCTACGTTATTATTTCTTTTTATATCTATTTACACGGTAGGCCATCATCTATAAAACCCTGTCAAATGCGAGTAGAACTTGCATTACGAGGATTCCGTACTCATTTAGTCACATAAACATTCGAGTGTACATGGCATTTGTACAGGTGTCCAGTGACAGATTTCAAAGTTTGAACAAACATAGTTTCTGAACGCAACACATAAGAGGGGCGCGGGGGGGCGTCGTGAGAAGCGCAAGCGGTGCGGATGATTTAGTAGCCATGGAACAGTGGAGTGAAGAGCATCGCGCTTTTGCCGTCGAGGCGTACATTTCGAGTGGATTTTCGCTGTCTGTAGCACGCCGTCGATTTAATAATCGTTACAATATTCGTCGATTACGTGATGGACCATCGATCAACCTCATTCAGTCATGGGTAGCAAGGTTCACAGCTACAGGATCAACATTAAATAGGCCCAGGCCAGGACCTACACCATTGGTAGCCACGGATGAAAATGTCGAGCGTATGGTTTCTGTAGTTGAAAATCCCCGTTTATAACTGCGAATTCCGAAATCAACTTTACAGGTAATAATGCGATAAAAGCTCAATTTCCATCCATATAAAATTCAAATTGTTTAAGATTTACACGATTCTGACTTTGAATTAAGAAAAACTTACGCGGAGGTGATGTTGTTGAGATTTCGTCCTGCTAACCGGATGGGCAACATATTGTTTAGTGACAAAGCTCACTTTCACATTGGAGGATATGTGAATAAGCAGAACTTTCGTTACTGGGATGTCCACAACCCAAGACAAATGCATCAAAAGCCTTTACATAGCCTAAAGTAACAGTCTGGTGTACCATGTCTGCATCTGCAATCATAGGGCCTTATTTCTTTGAAAATCAACGTGGCCAAACTGTAACTGTGAATTCGGAGAGATACGCCCAGATGTTAAATGACTTTTTCAGAGTAGAACTACAGAATAGTCCATCCTTCAACCAAAACACATGGTTCCAGTAGGTAGGCTCACACTGCTAATGTGTCCATGAATGCATTGCGGCAGTTATTTCCAGAAAAAAACATATCTCGAAACGGTACCGTACCGTGGCCATCTAGGTCACCCGATTTAAGCCCATGTGACTTTCTTATGGGGATACTTAAAGTCCGTTGTTTACAAAACAAATCCGAGCACTGTGACACAACTTAAAGAAAATATTCGAGCCGAAGTCAGTAGGATACCCCAGCCGCTCTGCAAACGCGTTTTTGAAAACATGCGTGCTAGACTCGAAGAGTGTGTCAGACTCGATGGCCGCCATTTGGAAAACGTGGTTTTTATAAAATGAAATCTGCATTTGTTGTTATAAAGTTAAAATAAACCTACTTTGTATTAGAGGTGTAGTTTTTTTTACAATTTTTCCAACATTGAAATCTGCCACTGTATTAAAATATTTACAAATATTAATTTTTTACAACGTGAGTATATTACCTACCACATCTTTCACAAGCGTGAAACATAGTGCATATTTAAATAATATTATTTTTCATCATGTAAATATATAATTACATACCATAGTATATCTTTCACGTATATAATAAATATGCGTTTTAAAATAGAGTTATTTTCATAGCTGATTTAAAAGACTTCTATTGAGTTTCCACGAACTTTTTATAGAATTCACTACATGCGATGAGTTGGTCGAGTATTAGTCATAAACTAATAGAGGTTACTTGGCTGTGATAATTTTTCTTTCAATTTCCTTATGTATACTATTGTTGAGAATACTTTAAAGAAATTCAAATATAGCGGTTTAGCTGATAGGGGGTGGTGACTCGTAACTTTAATAAGAAGGACCATTTGCTTGAGATTTTGAAAACGGATTCCAGTATCGAAAAAGTATTCATGGTCCAATAGTTTTGAAAGACTTATTTAACGATACTCTATCTAATGGGAAAAAATACCTTCATTTTATATATAGGGGATGTACTTCAAAAACAAATCTTGAGATTTTATTTCACGACTTCGTAGGCCTTATAAACATGTATAACAATGACAAATTTCAGCTTTATAGTACCAATAATCTACTTGTAAAATGGCTATGACATACTAATGGACAGACAGACAGATGAATATGGTAAAACTATAAGGATTCCTATTTTAACTACGAAACCCTAAAAGGGGACAAGAAACGATAATAGAACGATATTCTGATATACTATTGAAAGCTTATCTAATATTAG
Organism: Druceiella hillmani; assembly: GCA_039881145.1. Classification (NCBI taxonomy): domain Eukaryota; kingdom Metazoa; phylum Arthropoda; class Insecta; order Lepidoptera; family Hepialidae; genus Druceiella; species Druceiella hillmani. The sequence continues at coordinate 17,097,967 of JAYKKI010000043.1, forward strand.
CCATAATTTTACTAATTATCTTAAGATAGGTGTTTATAATGTTTTATATACATATTGAAATCAACATTCGTTTGAATGATAATTTTAAAGTTGAAATTTAATTGGAAAATTAATCAGGGGGTTCTTATTATTTACTAATATTTTGTATAGTGTTCTACTATCGTGAAAGGCAATGTCATCCAATCAGATGTATTTTAAAATTACGAGAAATATATTATAATAAATATTTATATAAAGGGAACAACAAAGACGTATCGATTTTAAGATCGTATGACGCCTTTCAGCTTCAATAAAATAACGTATTTCCTTTTTACAAGGCCTGGCATTGTTGTGTGCACGTACATAATCTATGATTGCAAAAGGTTAAAACCAGTTAGCGTTATTTTTTTCTTTCCATTCTCATTAATTTTCCGTAATTGTTTACGATATTATAATATTAGTATTCGATTCATTGATTCAGTGAAAATGGCAGCATAATCGATGTTTCTCAAATATTTTATCTTGTTTGTACAATTTGTTTGTAAAAAAATGAACGTTAATGTGTATAATAACGTATAAACTTTCTTTCTATTTGGATCAAAACACCATGGTGCGAAGGCTATTTGTTATCATCACGGTATTACATTATAGGATATTGAATTTATATTTGCCGCACAGAGTTATGCTTTAATTGGGGAGTTTAAACAAATGTCATTAGTAAATTTCATACGGAAACGTTTTCATTTCAAACTTCCATTAATAAGTGTTTAAGATAATTGAAAAGTGAGTGTACACGATATTTTCATGGAATTAGATCTTGTTGGTCAATAGTGTTGTGCTTAATTTTGTTGTACAATTAATTACATGCTTGTGCAAGAAATTTCCTTTCATTCATTTTTGTATTAAGAAGTGTAATTAATCCCGTATGTAATATGCACAGACTTAGAAGTGAAGGGATTGACATCCCAATCAATCAATCTTGCTTTTTTATGACTTGTGATCTTGTCATGTGAATCTTATTACAGCTACTTTTGAAATGTTAATTGGGAGACTAGAGTAAAATTGTAATTATATTTTTATTCATTTTGTTGTGTTTGGTCTATCAGAAATAGGTAACAGGTGTCGTTTAAATAAAGTTAATATCAAATTTGTTAAACTATAATCTTATGACTAATATAACTTGAATAGAAATTAGTATATATGTCGAGATGTATTTTAATAGTTGTGGACAGTATTATTTGTTAATTATAAAATAATATATTATTTGTTTATCAATGTGTTTGCAGGTAATTGAATAAAAAAAACAATACAAAGTTACATTAGATTATAATTTTATTATGTCTTCTATTTATCTGAATACAATAGTCCGTTATTTTACAATATTTGGTGATTAAATTTTATAGAAAGTTGATTGTGATATTTACGAACACAAAATTATAATTTTTTTTAATATGCTATTTCAAACTGGGTGTGATTCCTTTTTTGCTTTCGTAATTAACATGTGTACATCTGAATACAACTTTTCAAATGCGATCATTCGTGTCGTAACTTTTTTTTTATTTCGACATTTCGTTCTCAAATTATTACATTTCGAAGTTGTTCGCATTGTGATTCTCTTTTTAATTAAAAAAACTGGTGCATTAAAAATTGTGAAAGTAGCACTTAGCGAACATCTGTAATCAAAATTATTTCGTGCTTGTTGTAACTTGTCTTACTATCTAAATACCTACCAGTAATACATATGCATAATATATACTCGTAAAAGCCAAAGATTATATAGTTATATAAGTATAGGAAAGAATAGGTACAAATATTTTTCTGTCATGAGGTTGAAGTTAACTCTTAAAAATGTAATGCATAATGAAACTTAAAATCGGATCTCTCGGATCTTAAAAGCCAACAAAAGCTTTTTGAATTCCAGATAAAAGTAAGAACCTAAGAGTAAGAAAGAAATTAAACAAAGAACCTTTCTCAAGGATATTGTGTTTGATCTGAATGAAACGGTCGATGGCAAAAAAGTCATAAGTTTAAAATTTATAGATTCTTCAGTTATTAAAAAATATCTGCTGCATACATTGAGCTATATATATCTAAAAAACTAAAGATGAAATTATAGTCAAACAAATGTGTCTGTTAAAACCGATTGGGACTAGGAAAGGCATGAGAGAAAATAATTGGAGAACAAAAGTAAAAAAATGATCAGTCACGGAAAACGATTCAAAGGAAGACTTCAAAAGAATCTATCAAAACAACTCACATATTTTCAATAATTCATTGTTATCAGCCCGAAGAAGTCAACTCTTGAACACATAATTTCTCACAAAGCTCGATCCATCACTGTTTGAATCTAATGGCTTCCCATTACATTTACCAGGCCATCTGTCCTTCTTGCCAGGATCCTTCTCACTCTTCGTCTTCTTGTACATGATCGCCACTTGAGAATCTTTCTTCCTCCTCATCTGTTCTGCGCGCTATGTGAACTACCCATTGTTACCACAGTGTGTTAGTGATGGACCACTTCTCATTTCGGTATATCATTACCGCATAGTAGTACACTTGTTGACCATTTTTGTCTTTAGACCCTGGGGTGTTTTAGAAAATATCGCGTAGTTTCCTGAATTCTGCTAGACGGATTCTGGGATCGACCTCTTTTTCGAAATTGGACTTTTTTGATTGTATACTTTATCCTGGTATACATAATGATACTCTACTTCCAAAGTAGCATTTCTAATATGTACCGGTATAAGTGGATACAGATGTAAGATATGGTCTTTGTTTTGTCTCTCTTTGATGCTCATTTTGATATACTGGGAAACTCTTCTCAAGTCTCTGAGTATTACGCCAAAAACGGCGATTCTGCCGTGACCATCATATTTGCACACGATATGGTGGTCACGGTCGTTTGGTATGGTGTTCAGTGATGTATTCGCCATAGATGTTGATATCATATTCGGTAAAATCCAAGAGTTTGACGACATCTTCTAACGCTGTGGTGAAGGCCTGGCTTCAATAAATAATAAATAATTAGATTAATATTGTATTGTGTTACCGGAATTAATTACTCTAAGGTAATACATGTTTTCGTTTCGGCGAACTTTTGAAATCATTTTCTCTTTGAAATCGTATGTTATAATCATTATTCCATATGAAAAATTGAAGCAGCAAAAAAGCCAACACATTTTTTATCCACAAACTTTGGTCTCTTGACGGGGCGACATTGATGATACGTTCCTCTTGACACATTTAATCTGCGTGATATTTATGGGAATAATTTACGTTACAGTTTGTAAAGGTAGCCTTTCGGTGTCTGGGGTATGCGGTTAATAGCAGCAGACAGCAGGTATAAATTTTACAGTGCGTTATGTGTAGTATTCCTACATTTCGAAACCTGCGACAATTGTTGCGCTTTCAAATAAATAATGACACAGGACCATCATATATATCATTTTTAATATGTGATGAACTTAAATTGAAGATTTGTATTAATAGAAAAGCCATAACTTAAGAAAAATTGTTCCTTATATAGGATAAGTTATCATTTTCAATTTATTTAGAAATTAGGACACGGTGTTTAATACAATATTTGGAACTGGTATTGCCGGTTAATTGTCAAATCTTCATTTTTTATATTTTGTGAGGTTTAGTTTTTACTTACCAACTAGAAGAATAGTGATATTCTGGTTATATGACTAATGTAAAGAGTGAAGAGTAATTGTTGGTTTGTGAATAATTCGTTCTTTTAGAGTTTGGTATCTCATATATATCTTATATAGAATTTCTGGAACTGCCAGGTAAAGTTGAGCTGGTGAGTTTGTGGTCGGAGATTTTTTGAGCTCTTTGCTCCACTGCTATTATTTTGCTTTTGTTACTATTTTAAAAATGTCTTTTTTGCTCGAATTTTTAAAAGCAGGAGCATTTTTTTAGAACCTCTTTTACATATATCGAAAAAGAAAAGATGCAGCTGTGGTAACTGCCCTGCTGTTAGCCGCTGTCGTTTTTCGTAGGCTTGAAAAGGCTACCTTAAGGTGGAAATGATTATAGGCGGGAAAAGTTTTCACACTCAGTTACGTTCATGGCTGAGTGGAAAAGTTTCTCCCATTTTGAAACAACTTTACAACAGACAAATTATGTTATTTATGTATCAGAAGGATAAAATTACGTAATCAGTCTTTGATCTTAGGTTTAGTCTTTTATTTTTTATGAAGGTTATACCAGATTGCCAGGGTAAAAATTGTAATGTATAAACGTATGGCCATTTATAAACATATTGCACGACGTCACAATAATACGTATGATTTTGTTCGGATGGTTGGAAGAAGCTGTTTTTCCTATAAAATTAAATTGTTATTAAGAGCTTATTTTTTAAATTAAATAAATGACATAAACTCAATAACGTATGTAAAATTTTAGAAATATTTTACATACGTAAAATATTACTTTAAAGGTTTAATAATTTAAAAAAAAGATGTTCGAAAAGTAAAATAACCTTATGAGAAATTGCTTGAAAAATCATCCATAAATTGAGTAATATATTTCAGTATGAAATAAAAGGTTACCTAGAATAAATAGATATATTTTTTCAATGATTGTTATACTTGTTTATTATTTAAAAAAAATTATATCATTTTATAATATCTTCAATAGTTTAGTTAGCGGAAGTCAAAAATATTACAAAATTATTCTTATCTTTTCGTATGAATTGTCAATGTTTAACCCTATTTCCATATGGTCATATAATAATCTACGCTACTAAAGAAACCACACCCACATAACAATTATAGTTTCATTTTAATCACATGTAAATAGTTTTGCTATGAAGACGATATAAAGAAATAAATTTTGTTCTTTATAACATTAGTATGTGTATCTAACAAACTTTCATTGAAGCATCGTAATAGTTTTCCACATTCACACCGTCCGGTATTTTTCCCATAATTGCATTTTATACGTAAGTCCTGGGTAAGATCCATCAATCTTATACTGATTGTTTGAGGCGTGTTTGTCTTTGGCTTGATACATATTAGGCGGTCCCATAATGATTTGGTCTAACTAGAAAATTGTTAAGGAAATTAAATAAAACTATGTTTATTTTTTAGTGTAGTCCCCTTTAATATTAATATACCTCTGATATCTAAGGATTAAAATTTCTGTGCCTTTATAAAAATATAAAGAATATTTATTTTCAAAATGGCTAAGGACGGCCCCTGCAACACTTCGATCCTGGAAATATTTTTCCTCGTAAGTCCCGCTTCAAATTTGGGAATAAAAATAATCACAATCGGGGTCATATCTGGGCTATTCGGTGCGTGGTCAATATAAGTGAACCCGCATTCATAAGCTGCAGCCTTTGTAATGTCGGCGGTGTGAACAAGGACGTTATCGTGGACCAATAGGATTAATTTGGGCAATTTTCCTCGGCGTTTTTCTTTTATTTCATCATGAAGAGTAACTATGCATTCCTCATTACGGATGAGGAATGCATAGTACTCTTTGTTTATGCCAGTATTACGTTATTTAAAATCAATCATCAGGATACCTTCAGAATCCCAAAAGATTACGCACTTTATTTTTTGTCTCGATTGTTGCACTTTTGCTTTCCTGGCAGTATTTTCGTGTTTAAAATGCCATTCCATAGATTCGCGTTTGCTTTCAGGATCATAACCATAGGACCATAGATTTTATTATGAGTGAGGTACAATAAGCTAATACAGACTAATTCAAATGTATTTAAAAATACACTATGTTTTTAACCATACGGTTAGCCGATATCTATTTTATCACCCCCAAAAACTATAATTCGATTTAATATAAAAATAAATCGTTAGAACTTGAAATGCAAAGGTAGATCAAATATGATTCGTTCAATATTCAGCGGTGATACATATTCATCACGTGTGCACAAATAATTTTAACAAACGTTTGTTAATTCCGTTTGATTTCTTTTTGGTGTTAATACCCTCATAAGACCAACTTTTCCGTCTGTAATGTCGTTTTTCTTAGAAACAGTTTGACGTAGGAACTTGAAATTTGGCACAGCAATAAAGAATATATTCACACACAAATATTTCTACAGCTAATATTAAAATATGTTTATGAGATAATTTCATGATTGGGGAGAAATTAATTATTCGAAAACCAATTTCAAATTCCATGTGAAGGGGGGGAGTGTGGTGGTTACCGTTTGAAAGGGTTAGTTATGAGGGTCTTAAAGATATTTTAGGTAATATGTCATCGGAGATATGTTGAACAAGATGCAAAAAAAATATTTAGCAAAGAAGATACCACTCCGTTATTTTTGAAACTGTCAAGCCAAATTACGAGAAAATTGGGGATTTAAAAGCTTACCCGAAAGTTGTAGGAAAAATATAACGATGATTGTGGTCGGAGATTTCTAGTTTTTGAGATACTTACCATAACATATACGTTAATTTACTTAATTATAATAGATATTTTAAGTATTTTTTGCATAAAGATGTCCATATAAGTAATGACTTTTGATAAATAAAGTAATTTCACTTTAAGGTGAAATCACTTTACAAAACCCACGCAACCCTCGATGAACGAGCCATTTTCCTCCATTTTCTTAACCAATTAAAAAAAGTTTCTCATTTTATTATTTAAATAGTTTCTGATATTTTTATTATTTTTTTCAGATTATTTCAGGAACTACTTGACGCTGATGATGAAAGTTTATTCCTTTTATTTTATTGCGACCGACACCTTGTTATACATCAGTTAAAATTGTCTTGTACATTTAAACATCTTATATACCTTTCAAGCGGAACAGGAAAACTACTGATGAGGACTGCTCGTACTTGCACTCTGAAAGACGTGACCTAGCGTAATGTGGGTGCGATTTTAATTACATGACCTCACACGCCCGTCCGTCTAGCGTTTTTGCGAGTGAGTGACGTTAATTACTATTACAATGTCTTTCTCAGTAGCCGATGTTTGTACGAGTGCATTTTGTGAGCATAATCAAGGTTAGATCGGTCGTTAATTACAAATAGTAAAACACAACGTTATTATGCAAGTTTAATCATTTTGTCCGTGCGGTTGCAGTATATAATATAACCTTGCAAAAATATGTACAAATAAAAGTGGTGTAGTAAAAAATTATTCTTAAATTATATTAAGATTAGTCGTTTTTATATACGGATCATATATGTATATATATATGATCCGTAGATGGGTAAAAAATAGTAATAAAACTTAAAATGATTTTTTCAGAAAATTGAAAACAATATTCATAATTATTTGTCATTTTTTCATACACACGATACTTGCGCAAGTCAATTAAACACCTCTTGGTTTAATATAGTGGTTGCGTACGGCCAGCGTGAGCTTCTATGCGTGCATTAGCGGTATTAGGTGTGTTAAAAAGAATTATGCGTAACATTTTCTTTGCACTCAATTAGAAAAAGGACGTGTTTTACGTTTTATTTCAACGAAAGTTTATTCCTTTATAGCCAAAGAATGGCGTCTTTCTTTGTCCGACATTTATTCCTGGACAATGTATGTACATATGTATATATATATATATATATATATATATATATATATATATATATATATATATATACATATATATTTATATGTGTGTGTGTATGTATATATATATATATCGTTGTTGTTCGTAACAAAAAACATATCTTTGTGGTTTCACCACATTTATCATTATCACACTGCAGGAGCAAGGGAGAGCAGTGCACGCGCACATTTCTCTCTTCCTCTCATAGCCAGTGCATGAAATATATATATATATATATATATATATATATATATATATATATATATATATATATATATATATGTGCCAGTTTGCTAGCGTTACGCGAACGGTGATTTTTTGATTATTTTGTAATTTCATTTCGTTCTTGAACAATTGTATAAATGATTTCTTTGTTCAATACATTAAATATTCTACGTTTAAAGTGAATAAAATTGTAAATTCATTTTAAAGTTCATATTTTGTGAATTTGAAGTTTTACTTCAGTCGTGTGGTCTAAAGCACACTCGTTTTTTTGTAATTATGTTACTATGAAAATGGGAATAGTGGTAAATATTTGCTGCTGTTGAAATAGATTTTATAGCGTTTTATTACTGAAGTTTGACACAGGGGAAGATTTAAAAGTAGTAAGCATTACTATTTTTTTAAAAATTAAAATAAAACATGAATTAAAGAAAGTAATTTTAAAAATTATATACTATAATATAATTATGAATGTAAAATGAAATCAATAATGAACACAATTCCGATTTTACTGAATCCCATTTGTACAAAATTCTTTTTTTATTCTTTCTTTATTATTTTGTAGCCCAAATTGGTTTTTTTATTATTTTACATATCTACATTTTCACTCTGCGAATTGAGTATTTTCCGTAAATATTTATTTTCTCAATTGTTTTTCAAGGCTTGTTTTTCAAGGTTAGGCAAGGTTTTTCTGCCACGTGCCACATGTTTTCCATCAACGAGTTTTCCACGTTTTGATTAACACGCTTAATCAATTTTTTATACTAGCCATGCCTCGGCTCAACAAGTATAATATTTATATCCTACCACATGGAATTTAAACTTTCAATGACTGCTTCAGAAAATTCTCCACCGTTATCTGAAAGGATAATGCTCGGTGCTCAAAAAGTGGTGAAAATATCAAAGAGTTTTCACAGTCCATTTAGTTAAAAGAATGTGAAGGATTACAAAATTTGGCACGATCGTCCCTGAAATTATGATTGCAAATGTGGTAAAAATTTAGTTCGGTGACAATCAGTCATTTTGATTTCATTTTGAACACAAATACAAAATATTTAAAAAGTATGTAAACGTGCAAATGCGTTCAAACTTGTCGATTAAATAACGTAATAAGTGTCTCACATGGGGAGCTGAGAAGGAAGCGGGCAGTGTGCAGGTCACGAGTATAAAAACGCGGCACGTAATTCTTAATATGACTGCTTTGCAACTTTTGACGGGTGTTTTATGAATCATAAAACAAAGAGTTGTCATTGAATGCTATTAAACGACTAAATTAATAGCTATTCTATAATATCTCGAGTCATTATGGTTATTTTTTGAGTAACTTCGGGTTTTATTGAATAGTTTTATGATTTATCATTGTTAATGCTATTACAGGGCCAATATACTGTTTTATTACAATTTAATTAAAAATTATAATAATTAATTAAAAATTATAGTGAAATACATATCGGTGAAACCGGATGCATAATCTTATTAAATATGGAAACAGATTTTAATAGAGTATAATTTCACACCAAATATTGATCGATTAATCTTGATAAAAATGTTCATCGATCATTTTGATGTACTATTGATCGTTAAGACTACAAACAGGTAGTCAGAAAACTACGCAAAACATTTAACATCGTGTATGATGGATGTTTCACGAGTCATGAAAGGTCCATTATACACGATGTTAAATGCTTTGCGAAATATATTTGATTATGTATAATACTGTGGCAGTATTTTTTTTTGCTTACATAATGTTCACTTAGATAAATATTGCGATTATATTTAAACTAATGAAATAACACTCTTTTGGATTAGTCTACAACGATGTACGATTGTTCCGTAAGCAATTTTAATATTTAATTCTTATTACGTCTTAGTTTAGGCCACGGCTCATAAAAAATGATAAGTGGAGTAGGTTTCCTGCTTAAATACCGTTTGTTTAAGTGCCGTAACTTTTAAGGTAAACCGTGTTTAAGGTAAATGTCCTAAACACAGTGGCCGAGTGGTCCAGTTGTTATTTTATAGTCGCAAGGTACAACTTAACCTAACTTGACCTTTTGCTTAACTTGACTTCAATTTATTAATTATTTGTTCAGTTCCTTTGATATACGAATTGGAGATATGTGCGAATTACTAGCGTGGATAATGAAATCCTTTCTTCAAAGTCTTTATGATGTAAAATACAAATTTGTTGGTTTCATCGGAATTTGTGTCGATTTTAATTTTCGTTATGAACAATTTTAGACGAGTACTTGGAAATGGATTATCTTCTAAAAATACTTACGTGCTAAAGAAAATAAAAATATATAAATATTTTCTCAATGTTGTTAGTACATAGAGTGTCCCAGGGTGGAGTGAACGTACGTTGTGAAATAAAAATATGCATAAAATTATAGAAAAAAGAAATCTCAGAAACAGCTAAAAAATAAAATTTGAATGAAAACTTATTTTTCTATATTTTATTTTAATACTATTCAGCTAGTTTTTTCTTATCTTTATTCACCAGTAGTTTCAGAAGTGTAATTATGGTAAAAGAGAAAAAAATAGTGAATCATTTGTAGATTCAAATATAAGATTATAAGAGTTATAATCTTATATAGATTCATGTTCCTCTTAAGTCGATTCATAAAAGATAGATTCTCAATTTTAGATTTGTTCTTGATAAGTTTGGCCATAATTTTATTTGCTAACAGCCGGTCCATTTGTATTATGGTTTTTTTTTGTCTGAAGTGCGTTCTCTAATTCGTATATCTTTGAAACCTTAAATATTCACAATCGATGAAGTTGAAAACGGAAAAATACTGCTAATTTCGATAATTATTAGATTTTCTATGACGGAATGAAAAGACAGCCACTCACTCACATTGCATTCGTAAACGTAAATAAGTATTCTGTTAATTCTATAAAAAGCTCTCATCTTTTTGATATTTGCACTTATGAAAATATTTAAGAAAATTTTTATCATTGCTTTTTATTGATGTTCATGAAATTAAGATGGTTAAAAGTAGGATCCATCTTTAGATGTAAAAACAATAATAATACCAATTCATTAAATGTTTCATAATAAACTGGTTTACGATCATTATTAATCAATAGCTTAGCTTATTTTCTTATTCGGAATATAGCAACAAATTAAATTTGGCAAGTTATTAATCATAAAGTGATTATTCATAGATTCTGTGTCGATGTATAGATTACATTTTACAGTCCTATAAGCATCATATCGTAATTATCGCACCTGGCCAACCAAATTTAACCAAAAAAAAAATCGGTTGTCCGTAAAGTCGGTTTACGGACGATAGTTTTACGTCATAAAGAAATATGGATGAAAAATCGCATACTTTTATGAATTAAATTGAATTATTATCACTGAATTATTATTATTTTGTATAATACAAAAAAGGAGTTAATTACAATTACTCCTTCTTTGTATTATAGGAGAAAATTACAATTTTTTCGATAAATTAACATTTATTTACTCGTTAATTCAAATATTTTTTTACTTAAATTATAAAGATTAATTAACAATGTGCTATGAACAATTTCTTTACAACTTATATACATGTGTTATATTCAAGATCTTACAATCTGCGTTATTCTGCTAAGGATAGGACGATGACAGGAAAAGTACGAAATCAAGGGGAGTGTTTCAAGTCTAATGAGTCTTGAAAAAGTGAAATCGACGGTTGTTCCTCTCAGCGTTGTTGAATTATATGCTGACGTCACGCGAGAAGAGAGATAAATTCCGACGCTTGGGCCGATCGTGCCTCTCTATCATTTGTTCCGCGCTCTCGCTTGCACGCTCAGGCTCAGGTGGAACGTGACACTTTTTCATGCGTGCAGCCGGTGTTAATCGATTTATAAGACGTTATCACGTCAAAAGAGTTTATTATTTTATTTTATATTTATTGCCAAGACGCTTCAATATTTTAAAATTTTATGTTGATTGTTTAAAATGATTATTCCGGGTCTTAATCTACGTATGTCAAAGTAGTTCTCTATCGATCATATTTAAGTAATTTATAAAATTATCACTATTAGTTAGTTTTTTACTATTTTAAAATTTACGAATGAAAATTAATCATCAGCTATCTTTTATTTAATAACAAAACTAGTTAGACTAAAAGACTTTCAGATGATTTTCAAGGAAAAGGGAAAAAAAGACGATTGTAACTTGGAATTAAGACGGTCATTTGTAAAATTAAGATGATATTTACCCACTCATTATGGAAAAACACATACATTCATATATTCACGCTTTTATTCATCACTCTATGATTTTTTTATCAAAAATATGTATTCCGTGATTCTATATTTATTTGCATGACACAGACTACATGTATGCAGAATTTAATGGAGAACGGTCGAGTGCGTGAGGCGTTAATTAACAATTAAACTCACTTCCGCTTTTATAATATTAGAATACAATTTTGAAAACAAATTGGCACGTTGCAATAAAATTCAACGCGCACCGGGCAGTTTTATTAAAAAAAAATTATGATTAATTTTACATTAATTTTATAACTATTAAAAACTACTCGGAAGTAAAAGAATGACTCAGTTTAAAATCTAAGAAATGTACAACAAAAAGGAATTATGCATTTCGACTCAGTGCTATCGATGGTTAAACTTTAATAAAACAGCTTATTAAATCAGATTGCAACATTAAGAAAGCCTCTATCAATGTGCTATCAAATTAACTAATTCAATGAGTGCGTTACGCGATATATTACGTGGAAAGTTAAAAACGGAACATTTAAATGCAAATATGTTTACGGCGGAACATTAAATTCCGGTGCGTTTGCATTATACATATATTAAAATTACGTTTTAAATATTCGTAACTGTAGTTTGCTATGTACTCGTGTTTACTGTTTACGTTTGCTCGCACTGTTAGCTTTTGTCCACCGTGTCGACCGTGTAAATGTTGATTTTGCTATTCAATTATTTATGGGTACCTCTTTAGCTTGCTATAGGAAATTTGTATTGCGGCTTTACTTACTACCTTTAGTTAGGAATAAATATATGTTATCGATATATTAATAAAGTTTATTCTATCATGGTGGAATTTAGTATATATATATATATATATATATATATATATATATATATATACATATATATATATATATATATATATATATATATATATATATATATATATATATATATATATATATATACACATACAGGTGCTCGAGAAATCAACGTCAAGCTGGAAGCGGGGGATAGGCCAGCTTGTGACTAGTCGAAATGTGTCAATCCGCCTCATTTAGGTAAAAATGGCGGCATTCTCTATCTCGTTCACAGTTGGCAAAATATCGTATCTAAATATATCGAAGCATTTTAACTAGATAAAATAAAATGAGCCGGAATAAACTTTTGATTTAGGATTCTTTTACCTTATCTAACAAAGACTATAGCAAGTGTTGTGTCATTTTGTAATCTGGACTAAATGCGTCAACTTTTAAAGTAACTTGCCAAAATAGTGCAGTATGTTTTTTTAGCACAAGCATGTAAAATTAGGTGATGGAACATTTTGAGTGCATGGTCGAGTTAAGAAAGGTTACTTTTTTAAAGGCAGTTATGTTTATGTATATGTATATGTATATATATATATATATATATATATATATATATATATATATATATATATATATATATATTTATGCGATATAGCCTTTAAACGTATATGAGACTGAAAAACGCCACGCCTTCAGTATCTTAACAAATACATGCATTATAATTGTGAGATTTTTTTAGTGAAACTTTTTTGGGCGCAGTGAGAGTAAAATGTGAAAGTCGAAACGACCTTCATGCAACGTTTGTGACGCCAGACTGTCAAAGCTATTACAAGAAGGATGCAAAATAAGTACTTTGCTAACAAACGAGAAAGATTGGCGAACATGATGCAATATGATAAGAAGTGTACGCATGCACCAAAACAAAAATGGTGCCCACTACAGGTTATCAGCTGTTTTGTACGTTATGTATGTCAAAAGAAAGTTGTCGAAATTTTGCCCGAAACAATGCGCTCACTAATACTATCAACTGTTTCGTACGTTATGCCTTTCAAAAGTAAACTGTCAAAATTTTGTTGAGTTATTTAGTACTGGTTTACATAACGTAGTTAATAGGAAGTTTCCATTTATCTCATAAGCTAATTTAATTGGCAATTGTCTGCAATTTATGAAAAAAAATGATTTTTAACATGTAAATATAAACATATATATATATATAAATATTACATTTTTCAGTTCAAACATTTTTGTTCAAGTCTTTTAGACTTAGAACAAAAATTTAGAATATCATCCTCGTTTCTTTATTTGAAAGTGTATACTAGCGAGTTTTTTTGTACATAAGTCCAGAATTGGTCCCAATATCTGGAAAATTCAGTAATTTCTTCAATAAGGCTTGAAAAAAGTTCACTTTAATTTTTTGTCAATAGACAAAGATGTTCAGACCATGATAATAGGAATTGTGTGACATTGCCTTGTCTGATTAGTGAGCATTGTTACCTCATTTAATTTTATAATGCAAATCATTTGGTCAAACTGGTCACATTTTTTTAGAAAGTAAGTGAAGAAACAACTTCGAAAGTTGTATATTCTTTAAAATCTGAAACTGTAGGACCGGATATAAAAAATGACGTCGTCACATACTATACGAATGCTTTTATTAAACTTAACTGGAAATAAACATTAGCTGGAACACAAACAATACTAGAGACAAAATAGCATATAATTCTTAAGCGATCTTTCCTGCAACGTTAAAAGTATCTATCTATACCTATAGAAAAATTATTTAATAGTTATTTGTTGGATTTTTTTAACAGGCTTGATTTTTTCGCTAAAATTATGTTATGATAACATAATGTCTATAATTTTATGTAATTGCTTGTCTATAATTGTGTATAATTAAGCAATTATTTTTTATTTGTATTAATACTTATGCTTTTAATGTTTTGTGTCGGAATGATCCACAGTCACTATTTTTAATTAAATGTTTTTAATTTTAAGTCAAAGATTATTTTTAAACGTCTCATGTAAACTTACGTGGAACTTTTAAAAATATGTGGTAAACTAAAACCCAATATTTTTATTGTGTCCATGTAATACTTAGCCATTATACGTAGATATTTTGTTTATAAGTATTAGCTAAATAGCATACATAGATTGCAGTGTTATGGTTTAATGGAATAATTGTTAACTTATAATCAAATTTGGGTTATTTTTGTTAAGGGAAATATAGTGCGTGGTTATGGTAAAACTTCATGTTTAGGCTTTGTTTGTACGAAATCGTGGTAACTTTGGTATGTCCTTTATTCAAGGATGTTTTAAGTGGGGAATTTCCAAGTTCTTTTTACTGGAATTTCCTGTCGTTATTAGCGAGTTTTGTTATTTATCGTGTCAATACAAGTGATGTAATCGATTTAATATTTTTGAAATTCACGAATGTAAAACTCTTATTGACTTAGGATGATCTTGTTAGTGTAATTTTTCACAGTTAGTAGAGGATGTGAATGAGTAATAGTCATAGCGCTGGTGTTGGTGTTTTTTCGTGCTCTGTTCTCACATATACATTACGCGGAAGTATTTATGCGTATATGAAGTATATGACTTAGTTAATGCCATTACGTAATTAAAGAATATTACATAATGAAATTTGTATTTTTAGAATGAGTTTTATTTTTATTCAAAATTGTGTGCTAACATACTAAAATTAGCGTAAAACATTATATAATTTTCGTGGAGTAGACGGGTACAATTCTATTCAATTTATAACTTATTTCTTTCTATATCGTTATGTCGAGTTGATGTTCGTGATAAATATGTGTTTAATGATAAGCATCTTATTTTAAATAATAATAATTGTCACGCTGTTTTTAAAAAATCTTTATATGACAACATTTTACGTTCATTTAGTTTTCATATAAATCCTTCGATGCGATTTTTAAATAAAATTGAGAGCGATTTTTGCCAAAACTAAAGGGTAAATCATTTTCAAATTTAAAATAAGTTAAATATTTATAGTTTGAATAATATATAAATTCACAGTCTACAACGCGTTTTACACTACAACTACCTTAACATCAACAAATTACAAGTTATTAAGACGGATATATAAATCTCGGACTGAAAAGTCAATTATATTAATTCCCGATCTATAGGAAAGTTACAAATCCTTCGGGTTTTGTTAATTTGATCAAAATACTACTAAAAGATTACTTATAAAAGATTTAATACAGCTTTTAAATCTATTTGTCATTAGTTTATTTTTGTGTATGCATGCACATTGGAAAAAAAATCAAAAAATTCACATGGCATCTGTATTTTTATATTAGTGTATTATAATATTTCTTCCAACATAGTCTATCATTAAACGAAGCACATCACATAATTTCTTAACCTCTTTAGCCTTACCTTCTGTCTCTGATAAAAGATCATTATGCTTTTACTGTGGATTCGAATATTTCGTCGGTTAGGATATTTATTTCACAAATATTTCTCGCCTTTTCTATAAAAGACATTTTGCTTCTTCCTCTTGTTTCTTCTAAATCTTCTATCCCTAGTTATGTTTTCGATAAAGATTTTATTAATAAGGTTGAAGATCTTATTAATAATTTTCCAACAGTACGTGTCAGCGCGGAAACCTGTAGAGGTGTAGATGGCATCTAATCCTTAATAGTCTTTGTCTGCAATCAGAATAAGGCTGTTGATATTGATTATGGTCCTTATGGGATTCCATTTGTTTATGCAATTATTTAGTAAGACTCTTACAGGTACCGAGACGTATACCATAAATTTGAATAATTGTTTTTCGTGAACCATTTGAAGCAATCGATTTATTTTTATTATAACAATAAAGTCTATGTTTAGTGCCAGTTGGAAAGGTGATTTTTTTTAGAGTTTTGCATTTGGTTTGGAAACAAAGTACGAGGGATAAATATTTTGTATTACAGTTGTCCAAAAGACTATTTTCGAATTTTGGACTTGGGTTGATTTGCGAAAAATGCTCGTAAGACATAAAATACAGCACCATATTGATATCTAATGGAGATTTAATTGACATCTAACGGAGACTTGATTATTTTTTTTATTAAATTTAAATTCAATTTTATTTATAAATAATTCAATCTAGTAGAAACTTGAGGGTAAATACAGTCGTACGACGTATTCTCCCATCTAGTTCATTATTCAATTAGCAAGGTTTTCGTTAATAATAAGCGATGGAACACAAATTTTTTTATAACGATTTTAATATTTTAGAAGTTATTTTTATTAACATATCACTTATATACTTCGATTTTACGATGTATTTTTAGCAATATTTTTATCTTTTGATCTCTCCCCATTTCGAAAATATTAAGTCAATTTTATCCAACTACGAATATACATGATTCCATATATATATATATATATATATATATATATATATATATATATATATATATATATATATATATATATACATGATTCTACAAATATATAAATGATTCCCAAAGCAGCATATAAAGACCACCGGAGGTCGATTGTGACTTACTGGTGATCCACATACGCGTTAAAAAATATGGGAGTCCATGGGATGTAAGTGGGTATTCACGTGAGTGGTCGCTATTTACGCCCACATGCACCACACACGGTCAAGACTGTCAGTCGGACTTACTGACAGTTAAAACGTATTTCTTTTTCTCATTAACTGCCAGTTGAGTCGGAACAAGAGTCAAATTTACCGACCGTACCATACTGCACATTCCAATTCCTAAAGCATACATACAAAATACGTTTTTAACTGTCATTCAATCCGACTGAGAGTCCCGATCATCTGTGGTGGATACGGGCGTTAGACAATTTATCTCGAATATTAAGGCGTTCCACACCAAATACATAATGTTTGCAAAATAGAGGTATGCCGAGTGCGACCGAATGAGAGGAGTCGAGTCGGTAAGTATATTGTTATTTCGTTATTTTGCAAAGTAAGTTACTGGCGCAGCGGTAATATCATTGAGTTACGTACGGAACACGATAAAAGTCTGAGTTCTAATCTCAATGCTTATGTTCTTTTTTCTTCTTTGACTTTATTTTAGGAAGTAATATTTCTTTATAAAATTCAAATTAAAACCATTTTTTATTATATATTTATTAAAATTTACTTGATTTTACGTTAGTATTTATATGTTTCAATTGCATACATATCTACATTGTTTGGATATTGACATGGTCTAATGAAAGAAAATAGCTGGAGTTTCTTTTTTTTATATTATTTTTTATGAAAATATTATTTATTAATAGAATTTAAGTATTTCTTTTTTCCCGCTGTCAGATTATAGTCAGTATATAAAGACCACGTTTAGAATGAAGATGTAAGTTTTCCCTTTGTATAAACGTATTTCTTTATTACGTAGTGTTTTATACGTAACTGAATAACTTTTATAAATTACTTGAGCGTATTTGTTTGAATTAAGGTATTATATTTATTATATTATTAATTTAATTAATTTTTTTTATTTTTATTTTTCGTATTCAGAATTTGCTACAACTCACTGCGTCATTCATAGACAACATTCTGAACTTGTCAATGATAAATGTACAGCAAGATGATGTTTTAGTCCACGTTCGACATTTAAATGATCTTCACACAGGCTTCAAAAGTAGGTTTGGCTGTGGTTTTATTGTGGACTACACTAGATTAGAGATCCGTACGGTAATATTAAAGAATTGGATATCGGTTACTACAAAAAGAGCAGATCGAAATTAGTGCTATCGAAAAATTTAAGGCATTGTTCAGAAAAGAGTATCAGATTGAACCTTTTGCTTATTTTGTATTACGACTATTACAAGAAATAACTGTCATCCTTACTCGTGGAAAGGAATTTTAGCTATATTATCATATATAGTCAATATTGTCATAAAAAAAATAAATCGATTGCAAATAACCGGATATGAAAATTTTGGGCCATAACTTACTGATTAGAAATTAAATATTGGATAATTGCTATCAGATCATTAGGCTCATTATTCATGTATTATTTTTATGGATATTTCTTCCCGAATCCAAATATTTACGAGCATTTTTTGCCTTTTCAATAAAGATGGGCATAGAAATTATAAATATATATTTTTTTTTACAATTGTCTATTCGACAATAAAATCCTATCAAAGTGTGTAGTACTGTGTCAATCGTGACAAAAACATTTGACATTAATAAGTTAGGAAAAATCAATATTAGGCAGGCGTGGGTCCTAAAAACAATCGCCAAGTGGCTTATTTACGGGAAAAAAAGGTTTAGCAACCTCTGATCTAGATTTTGTTGCATTTTGTGCTAAGTTCGATCAGGACTGAATATTCTTATTCAGTTGTTCAAGAGTGTCCAAAATTTCGTTATACCCATAAATATATAGAGGTGTTGATTAATTGGTAAGGCAATATTTATTTCAGATTCCTCTCGAAACGAAATTAATCTATAATATTTTTTGGATTAGGCGTTCACTACGGAGAAACATCGGATAAAAATCATAGTTAGGTCATTTAATAATAAAGTTTGACACTTACATTTTCGGTAATTGACAATTGAAACTTTGTCGTTTTCGAGAAAGCAAGGATTTTGCACATTGCACTTTTACCAACGATTAAAGTGAATGTTAGAAGAATTCGAGTGAAAGGTTACGCAATGATTGCCAACAAAAATAGTTATTAATGTTTATATTTTAACTGTTATTAGTAACGTACTTGTTATATGAGCTTGTCAGTTATGGTGTTAATTGCATCGGGATGCATTGCGATAATTATGCAAATACGGTAATTCCGCAAGTATGCAATTATGAAAATCAAATGTTTGCATTATTTAACCGAGCATTGTCTCAGTGTTAAACTAACGTTAAATGTTGATTATGTATTAAAGTTTCAGTAAATTACTCGACGTTCATTTTAAACATATTGTTTACTTTTCAGCGACTTATAGCTTTATGTAAATAATAAATTTATAATTGTGGTAGGTTACTGCCACACTATGCGGGTAATAACCTTGCCAACAGATTGAAATTCTCAATTCAAATTAGAAGATTGCGGTATGATTCATTAATTCACCGCAACCCTGTAATACATAGGTTTTATCGTAGTATATAATTTTGATAATAGTAGATAAATGTAATTGTAATTGTAGATGAATGGTGTAAAAGAACCTGTTACTTATTATAAGATTAATTTGGTTGTGGTTGTTCGTTAATTTAATCTATGTTCAATAGTCTCAATTTGAAGAATTTAAGATTAGTTGTTATTTCAGTCTTTTTTATTTTTTAAGTAAATTGCGCCAAAATAACACCATTTATCAAGATTAGCAGAATAATCGTATTGAATGTAGTTTAAAAGTAAAATTAATAGGGAAATTATGGCTAAAGATGCAAAATAAAAGGGGCCAAATTCGTATCTGGATATGCCTAAAATATAATTCGATATTTATCGAACGTTTCTTGAAATTGTCGATTCAATTTAACCGAAATTTTTAGTTGAAGTTAAGTCAAATGCTGGTATTAAGAATTATAGAATTTTTTAAACTCACGTTCTAAAATTAAGCACCCATTGCATTTATTGACTTATTTTGAATATATTCACAAACTAAGTTCAAAAATTAAATACTTTGGTTTTTTTCAAATTCAATTGTATCCGTTCGATGGGATGGCAATAAAAAATTACTTCGCTTCCACTACGTGCATGAAGAGGTTAACTTAATTAAATTTACATATTTATTGAGATTTCTATCTGAACCAGCCTGCTGGCAAAATTTATAGGTATAAAAATTCATAGGTCAAAATGTTTAGAAAGTGAGAGACGATGAAATGGATGAAAGGAAATGGTTAAATCATAAGGGTCAGTTGTTTTACTACCGAACTCTTTAATGATACTGGCAAAGTTTATGGTCATTATGAGCCCAGTTTTAAATCGTAAGATTGTAAAAATAAAAAAAACGTAATTTTGTTGACACCCAAAGAATATTACGGAAAGTATCTACATAATCTAAGGGTGGAAACTTTAAAGAGAGAAGAGGAAAATTCTCAGCAGTAGAAGAAAGATAATTTTATATTAATTAATATTTCGGAACAAATACAGTTTAGGACTAATGAAATCTTGAAAATTTTTTTAAATAAATTGAAATAATATACATTAAAAATAAAGTATTCAAAAGCCAAACTTATCGCACGTAATTATTAATTACATAAAAAATAGATTTGAATAAAACATTACTCACGAGAAAGAGTGTTTAAATTTTACTGTTAATTTCATAATCAACTTATCATTAGACATTACATACAAAAAGTATAAAAGTGAATTAAAGCAATTAATTAAGCAAAAAATAAAAATTTAGATTGTATTAAAAATATAACAAATTACGGCGCTTGATTAATGCCACAACGCAAAGTAATTAATTAAACAAATTTATAAAATGTTTTACTATTTCTAAGTCTACGCTTAGTGATACTTTTTTCTGGAGATTAATACCTAACTGTCAACTTTTTGTTTTATTGTAAACTTTCAAGTAACATTTTTATTGTGATTTGTTTTTATAATATAAATTTATTATTTATTTAGTACTACATGAAAGAATGTGCATTCAAAATGATGTATTTAAATAAAACAATTTCCAGCAGCGATTATTTCTTTACAAACATTTGAAATGGCAACTGCATAGAGAGTATATTTTAAAAAAATCGATTTGTTATTATTATTTCCAATTAATATATGTTAAAAAAGATGTATATATATATATATATATATATATATATATATATATATATATACATATATATTTTGTTGGAGTTATAAATAAGAGATTAATAGACTTTTCATTGTTTGAATGTTACCAACATTCAAATTTTTAAGTTAATATTTCATATCCATAATTTTTGCATATGCAAAAATGATAAGTTTAAAAAGTAAATGTTTGATATTTTAATTTTTTTACGTTTTTATGATAAATACCTTTTAATTTATAATAAATAGTGCTTGTAATTATGTAATAAGTGCTTAGTGACAAAAGAAAAAGGGAATTAAGTGAAAGAAAAAAAGGTAAAACGTATTCTGGCGCAAACAAAATTATCCAGGTATAACATTTTTTAAATTGTTTTTATAATCAGATATACTCGTATTTCGTACTAGGATTCCGTTGCTTAATGATAAAAAGGAGAACTTATATTTTCATGACGTTTATTACCTTGAATACAAAAATAAATAAAAAAACTTGAACATTTTTTTTTCACAGTTCTTAGCGAATGGAAATATTTGTGGAGGTCTCTAGAAATCATAGACCTATTATATAGCCACCTCAATTCCAAATTCCGCGTAACGTGAATTGAATTGTTTGTGTGTGCCTAAACTTACTTTAGTGTAAGTTTAGTGGCGTTCAATAATATCGACAAGGTATCGACAAGGATGTCGATAACTTTTGTATAGTTTTAACAGATTTTGTTTTTAAAACTTTTAATTTGTCAATATAATTAATCCAAAACAGTTTTCAATTGGAGTGACTGATAGTGAGTATATTTATTTATTTTTAAAAGTGCTTAGTTTTTCAAGAAATAAATTGAATTTTAATAATTATTTATTATGTTATAAATTATTTCATAATGTGAAACAAAATAAATATTTTATGGAATAAGTTTTACAAAATATCAAACAGTGATTTAATTAAAATTAAGTTATTTATTTAATATTGTACTTCACTGATTATACACTAAAATATTTGGAGTTAATGCTATTATTATGATTTTATTCATATTTTAAAAACGTACGATTGAAAAACGGGAGGGGTGGGGTCAAACTAAATATATGATATTTTTAACAGTTTAGTTTTTAACACTAGGGAAATAAGGCGTCAAACTAAATATATGATATTTTTAACAGTATTTTGAAATATGTTTAAAAATCTCCACTGATACCCCATTTGACGGGTAAGCATAAACATCTATCTCAAGTTTCCATAAATTGACTAAAAGCATAAACTTGCAAAAATGCATAACCACCGCGCTGTGATACGAGTACAGAAGACGAACACACAGACGTGATGAAATTATAAGTTTTCTGGTTTGCGACAGAACACCAATAAATACGTCTGAATTTCTATCGACATAAAATTGCATTCAATAGTACAATTAGTAATAGTTCAATTAATTTCCTCTACACTTTCGACAAGAGGATTTAACAACGCAAACGTCAAATAAATATACACAAAAACTGGGTGAATCATGATATTTTAATGTATACTTTTATTTAACGTGTAAATAGGCATATTATTACGTAAGTTGTCATATATGATATAGTCATTTCTATGCGGATTTTTGAAAATAAGTACAAAAATTTGGGTATAAGCTCTTAACAAATTATTTGTGAAATATGCATTTATCTGGATTATTTCTATGTGTAGTGCCATAGTAAAGAACAAAATACGTTACCATTGTTCTAAACACATTTGTCTTAAAAATATAATACCTGACAAATTCAAAATTGCCAAAAGACAGTGTATCATTAAGTGCATCCGGCGTTGTAAAAAGTGCATATACAAAAAACACATAATGTCGCTGTTACTTCTCATCACGTTTGCTTCTATCTTTGTTCGTCTATCTAGTATATTAAGTTTGTGATTGAAATGTAATTGGAAATGTCGTGTAGTATGTTTTAAGTTGTATCTTTTTCTTTTGTGTGTTTCTAAAGCATTTTGCACCGATTGGTGTTTTAAGCATGTATGTCACAATTCTGACAAAAAATGAGCGTAGAAAGTTAGGAATGTTAAATTATTTCAGTCAACTTACATTGATATGTTAAGAAAATTATTTGTATAGTGAAAAATCTCTATTGTAATAAAAATACTCGTCTGTTTATTTATTTGTTTGTATTTCTTTCACGCTTAAACATCCTAAAGGATTTCAATGAAATTTTGTATATGGATATTACATATTCTAGATTAAATAAAACATCTTTTAAAAAACCGACTTCGAAAAAAAAGGTATTAAGAAGTAAAAAATAATTAACTCAACATAGGTACGTACTTATTCGCAATAAATAACTAAGTTGTTGATTTTTCGTCGCCAGCATCGTCCACTTGATTTTTAATTTATAATGTAAATTTAAAACCTTAACTTCTAATGTACTTCCAATATGAAAGAGATTTATAAAAGGCAGTGCTGGCACCGACTTCAAAAACAAGTAACAGTTTTATTATTACGAATAAGCGACACAAAAACAAGTAACAGTTATTTATCACGAATTACGAATAATTTTTACTTTTTAGTAGATACCTACTTTTTCACCTACTTTTTTATTTTAGAATTTTTAGTTTATAGTAATATTAATCATGACACTATCTCTAATATTTAATTGTCTTCTTTCTCAGAATATTATATAATTATTAAGTGTTATGGATTTATAATTTCCTCTTTATCTAAAGTTGGTTATCAACAACAGACAGGAACGAAGCGATAATGGTAGCCGCCAGTGATTAGCTGTTAGTCATTGAGGAGTGGCGTTCTCCATATCCGAATTCCAATATCAGTCTTTGCAAAGCAATAACTAAAGTAACAAGTAGTAAATATATCGAATCGCGATTGATTTACTAGTATCCCTTAAGTAGTTCCATCATCCATCTCCAGAACTCATCATCAGATCCTGACTTAGTCGACGGTGTAGTTATTTTGCAAGGTAATAATTACAGTATATTTAATCACAGTTGATTTACTAATATCCATTTAGGAGCTTTATCGTTCATCTCCAATACTTATAAGACCCTGATCTGGTAAGTAGTGTAGCTATTTTGTAAAGTAACGACTACCCGTAGCAAATATCTTGAATCATAGTCGATTTACTGCCATACATTATGGTGTTCCATCGTTTATTTCTGGATCTAATCATCATCATATTTATATAAGACCACCCTAAAGAATTATCTATTAAATAAAAAAAAGAATCATCGAAATCGGTAAAGTATTATCGCTGAACATACATAAAAAAAAGATTTCGACGAATTGAGAACTTCCTCCTTTTTTTGAAATCGGTTAAATATAGACTATGTAATTAGAAGTGAGAATGAATGTTAAAAGAATAAATTGAATTGTGGAAAGTTGTCGGTCATTTTACATTTAACATGCCAAATTTATGAGTTATTTATAATTATTGTACGGCGTCTTAGTCTAGACTAGCATCGCATAATTCGCGTGGGATGCCGCGCTGCATCACAACAAATGTTAAGTAAAATACGGCAAGTTATGTTCAAAATAATTCTTGCTTAAAATGGATATCGGTTTGTGGGAAAATTGTTTTTTTTTTCGTTTTCCTAATAGTAGCGCTACGCGGGCAAAAGCTATATTTGCAAATAGTTTAATAGAAATAGCGTATTTGGAATCTATCTATTGTATTTTACTCGAATTTAATAGGTTTATATGATTTTGTGTCTGTCCAAGATATCTTAAAATATGTGAACGCGTATTATATTTGTCCTTTGATCGCATATAACAGTATCTGTCTTTAATCTGTAATTTTGATTTAATCTTTGCTTGCAGCTGAAAAATATGTTTGGAAAAGATTAAAATTATATTGCGAGAAATACAAGCCAATAATGTATCTTTCAAAATTTCTAATCTAAGTTATGTAATTTCTATTTCTATATCTGTAACGTAATTTGTAATCCTATTTCTAATCCGAAAGAGTATGATTTTGTGTATTTATATAACATATTACGTTTTATCGTTAAAGAAAATATATAGCTTTTAACATTTTTGTCGAACTATGTGCCAATTTTTTACTTATTTTTTTGTGATATGTGACCTGCTGTTGATATAGATTTGTTGCTCAATTCTTAGTAAATCAACAATAAGTTCTTACTATTAAATGTCGAACAATGTACAAAATAGATATAAAATATGTTAAGAAAAGGAATGGATAAAAAATTTGTCACTCAAATTGCTGATTGTGTAAATGTGTCACGTTTGCAATGTTCCACTTTTGTGTGAAACTGTTAAAATATAAAATTGAGTTATTGAATCGTTTCATACAAATGGTTAGGGTTGAGCGAGTCGATTTGTAACGGCATTATGATGCGAACCGATATGGTTAACAAAAGCGATCGATCTGCAACGTATGAATAGATTGAAAACTATTTATGCAGGGACACGACTGAAGAAATTCTGTTAGTAATCGTTCGATTAGAAAACAAAATGTATTACTCGTGTAAATATTTACTGCACACGTGTCAGTAAGAAATATTTAATTTATCCCAACTAATAGTTTAAATACGGAAGTGAATATGTTCGCCAGCCTCGCTTTCACGCTTCAGTTGCTCAACGGATTTTTACGAAATTTTGCTTCTATGTAACTTGCATAATGCAAATAAATTTAGAGATTTTTCATCTTGGAATACAATTTTTTGGCAATTGAAATAAAAATCACACAATTAGCGTAAAGTCGCAATAAAGTGAAAACCGAGGAAATATCAATATAATGATTTAATAATTTTAATTCCCATAGGTTCTGACGAGAAATACGTTTGGTCTTCTTTACAAAATCCGAAAGGAATAAATAAGGGTAGTTTTAAATATTTTTACATTTTATTGGTGATTCAAACTGAAGAAAATATAATTGTAATTGTTCAAATGGGAAGTCGCACGAGGAAAAACAACAGTTCTGTAGACATATTTGTTCCAAAAATTAATGTGACTGAATTTAATTTGACAAGATTTTATTATATATTTTTGGCATTTTTTACATTAATATAAATATTTTTTTTTGGAAGCATTATTTCAATTAACTTTTACTGACTGTGAAGTGAAAGGCATGTTCTTCTTTTTTATGTTCCTTTGAAATAAATATACCCATCTTTTCTTTCATTTATTTAGAATGGAAAACAAGGTATATCGTCTTTTTACTTAAAACTGCACATTTAATTAAAAATGTTTGATCTTTTTTCAATTACAAATTCCTTGAGTTTTCATCCTTGGCTAAGTTTGTTTTTTCTTCAACGTGTAAATAACGAAAATCATTCAAAAACGTTCTCAAAACTAGTCATGGTGCCTCAACTCCATTTGTGAAAGTTTTGGATGATAAACATTTAGTTTATCATCTAAACCCTTATGACAAAACTCAAATCCCCGTGCAAATGCCGTGGTGTGTTGGGTTGGCCACAGGGCACATGGCCTTTGACCGCGCGGCGCACAGAGGGGTCCCGGGTTCGATTCCTGGACGCTCGTCAAGCGGGGCTGGACTGGTGTTATGGTTGGTGAGTCAAAAGATTAAAATTTAGTTGTGAGGAATACAAGTCTTACTTTCGTAGTAATAAGTCCGACATATGTATCAATTAGATACATCAAAGTGGATAAAAATAAAAAAAAAACAAATGTTGCATTTAATATTATGTTTATTAGTTTATAAACTTTTAATATTTTTAAATATATTCTAGATTTATTTCCTGGATTCATAATCTGGAAATATAAGCTTAATACTTCAAGTCATCGAATTATTAGAAGCAGATAAACCTCACAGCTAGTTTTCCATAAGAATTAGTTCCTATTTTTATTTTTCCCTTTATCTGTTGATTATATTGTTATAAACCTTCATAGAAACTATTGTCTTATGCTAAGGGTTTCAAAATGGTCATTAGGTTACATAGTGAGCTTTTTAGTTAATCTAGAGTTATTATCGTTGATAGAAGATTTGTTTAAAAAATTAACTATTAACACAAACTGTGGTAAATTAGACAGTTAATTTATGTATACAAATGCTAACTGTCAAATCTGGAGCTGTGAGGATTTGTTTAATGTTCAAATTGACAGAATATGTTCTCTCAAATAATAATATTTTAATAAATTTCTCGTTTTATTCAACATTTATCTTTGACTGATTATAGAGATGTGTGCTTTTTCAAACACAATGAAGAACATACATGAAGAACACCTTTGAAGTTTGTGTGTTATCAGCAGTCAGAGAAGATATGGTTACATTTCTCCACATAGGTCGGATTTCAAATGGTTGGAGGCTCATGACTGATACTACTAACTTCACATGCATTTTTTTATTTTTAATATCTTAAAAAGAAGTTTCTTCTAAAGTATTCAGGTAAAAAGTTTCTTAGATTAAAATATTCATTGAATCCAAGTTATCACATACAGGTTTACAGACTTGTCTCTCATTAATTTTTTTCTGGTTCTCTTATAAATTATTCTTTATTGCTATTTTCGTTTTTTGTTTTGTGTACAGATATCTTTCTGATTTACTTATAATATATTTTTCGTTATATTACAATCATTTACTAATTTACATTTACACAAAATAAAGTTTTCTAACAGCTTTTTTATTTTTGACTGGTAGAGATTGTTCCTGTTACAATCTCTCATTAATATACGACATATTCATAAATGCGGCTATACTTAAGATTTAATAATAAAATTAAACTACGTGATGCAGTATTATTTCTACTTTCTCTAAGTTCTTTACCACGACCTAGGTTTCGTTGTATTACAACATCTTCATGTGGGCTATTAGCAAAGATTCTCTTTAGATCTAAGATCTTTGCTAATAGTCCACTTGAAAATGTTGTAATACAACGAAACCAAGGTCGTGGTAAAGAACTTAAAGAAAGTAGAAACAATACTACATCACGTAGTTTCATTTAATTATCAATAATCCATTTCTACAAAATTAACGCCAAATATATTCAATACTTAAGATTTGAAATAAAAAATAAATTATGTGTGTATACTTAAAGTTAAATAAATATTCCGAATTAGAACACTGTTTAGACACACTTCTATTTTTATTACTTATTCACTCCCCGATTTTACTGTTATCCATTTCTGGACGTTAGCCATTTCAATCCTGTTTTAGATTACTATATTATATAAAAGTTTTGATTTAACCAAAATCTTTTGATTAACATTGGTTAGTTTTTATACAGTGCGATAAATATTGGATTTGTTCCGTAACAAATACTAGATTATATAATTGCGAAAACGCGAAAATTGGTTTGGTAGTATATGATATAGTTACAAAACAAAAATGTTATCAGAACACTAAGCGAAGAGAATTTGATTTTTTAAAATTTTATAACACTTATTATAAGTAGACTTCGTTCATACAAAAAAGAAAATATTGTATGAACACGAATGTATTGTTTTGTTGTGTGTATAAATAAATACTAATATGAACAAGTGGGTTAATCCAGCGTTACTATTAGTTACGTCAGTTACTGAACCGATGTTTGCATAAATATTATGTAACACAAAATCATACGATTCCCTGATTATTCTCATTATTTAATTATGAGTGCGTTGCTGCGTAATAAATATTATTGTAATGGCACCTCCATTGTGCGGTTTGGACGTAATAATGACACAGACCTTCCATCGTAATGTCGGTTACGGGTGTTGTTGCTTGGGTTTTAAGTGTTGCTTTCACTGTATTATGATAAACTGGGTCTAAGACTGATACGCGTATAATTTTTACTTTGAAGAGACGCAAGGAGCGACGGAAGTATACTATTGTATGTAATTATCCAAAAATGCGAATTCCATGCTTTGATTGAAATTGGCCATAAGTGTTATATTAATAGAGTAAAAATAAACTTGTTACGAATTGAATTCGTCCTATGACAGTTTCATATCTACTTATCTAAGTAAATGTTTAAATATTAAGGGTTAATTTGATTTTGATTAGACACTTAAAAGAATACATATTATTTTTAACTATTTGAAAATGTTACACGAATTATATTTCACACGTGCAAGGAAAATAATTTGGTTGGCTTTATCTTGTTAAATTAATAATGAAAGTTGAAACAAGTTATTTGGTATTGAAGTTTTTACAAAATATCGCTATCCTGAATTTTCAAGATTTATGACGTACATGGTTAAAATGTTAGGGGAGTGGATGCATCGCACAGAACTTTGGAGGATTGTATCTCGCGAAGGATACGGATATATGTTTGAAGGATATGCATGCGGGCTTGCATGTGTATCCATTAGACGATCTAGTATCTATGCTGATGATTCAATCTGGACATAGTGTTGCATTTGGCAGTTTCTTACAAATATTTCCAGCCCTTTTTAAATTTCTTTTTAATCTTTTAAACTGTGGGTATTTTAAATAGAAAACGATTGCTCATTCTTTTTTTCTAAATCTTCTTCATTGTAACACGACATAAATCGTCTCGTAGTGTAAATGCGTTTAGGTTTGTTTTTATACAAAATAAATTTATGGTGTTTTTGATAAGCGAGAAAGTATAAGCGGCATTGCTGTAGCGTTTATTTTTTTCCAAATTGATAGCGAGTAATCTGTCAATTTTATACATCTTATATATAAGATTTTCGTAAATTAAACGAAAAACTATCTCGCATGAAAGTTTGCGCGTGATTGGCCTTACTATACATATAAGTTACGTTTAATGTTTTATTTTAAGCAACGACTAGATATTTATAAACTGAAACTTAAAGCGGACAGTTCTATAACAGACAATGTTAGTGACTGTGGATTTGTGATTTAAAATGTATAGAAAGTAAATCATGATCGTGTCTTATAAAATAAAAAGTCTAACATCAATAATTAGGAGGAGGTTTGTCTCCTGGTAATGCGAGGTGTAAACCACATAAACTGACCAAGTTATTTGCGACAAAAAAATCTTGGTAGTCGTAAACTATGAACTCTATATGGAGACCAATCATTGAGCTACTACTTTCATTGATTGGTTACCTTTATCTCTAATTAATTAATACAAGTAAATCTAAATATATTGCATTAAATTACTTATTAAATGTCATTTACCTAATTTTTTACAGATTAATGAGATATGTAGGCAAAAAGTTAAATCCGTTTTACACTCCACACCAATCTGGAGACTCAATTTTTATCACATCTTGTGAAGGTGATAACGTATTGCAAATATTACTAGTCAATGACACTCCTACCACTGCTGTAATGATGCTGCATTCGAAGGAGTCTTTGAGAAAAAACAAGTTCAGGATGAAATTTGCTACTTTTTTTTTGTTTTTAATGGTTCACGTAACTTAACTACGTCTATTATATAAAACCTTATTACAACAGGTCTAAAATTATTAACAAATGGACGAACAGACGGACATAGGGGGTCTTGATTTTACCGTTCGACTATGAAACCCTAAAAATAGCCTTTATAACATTATTCGTTTGATTGTGTATGGTGCATATTTGACGTCAGGAATAAATGAAAAACAGAACGTTTTAGATCTTGGAGAAAAATAAAAAATATTTAGGTATAGATTTTCAGCACGGGAATCATATTAAAGTAGAAAAGACACCGATTCAAAAATAATATGGTTTCTTTACTTTTACTCTGTTAGATTTTAAGAAGTAGCTATACTGTATAATTAAAAAAAGTAGAAATTACGGGCCTTAAAGGAACCCTGATGCTGTTTTTGCTGGTTTTACATGAATAAAATATTTTTGATGCCCGCTTCATCAAGCATTCACTTATCTAAACTTTTTGGTTAGAGTTACGGAACTCATTGCGGCTGGAATATAGTTTGTATTGTAGCCAAATGTCAGAAACCAGCTGCGCTACTGTCGCAAGAAACTGCGCATTGCGATCGCCAAGTCATTACATGAATAAAATATTTTTGATGTCCGTTTCATCAAGCATTCACTTATCTAAACTTTTTGGTTAGAGTTACGGAACTCATTGTGGCTAGAATATAGTTTGTATTGTAGCCAAATGTCAGAAATCAGCTGCGCTACTGTCGCAAGAAACTGCGCATTGCGATCGCCAAGTCATTACATGAATAAAATATTTTTGATGTCCGTTTCATCAAGCATTAACTTATCTAAACTTTTTGGTTAGAGTTACGGAACTCATTGTGGCTAGAATATAGTTTGTATTGTAGCCAAATGTCAGAAACCAGCTGCGCTACTGTTGCAAGAAACTGCGCATTGCGATCGCCAAGTCATTACATAAATAAAATATTTTTGATGTCCGTTTCATCAAGCATTCACTTATCTAAACTTTTTGGTTAGAGTTACGGAACTCATTGTGGCTGGAATATAGTTTGTATTGTAGCCAAATGTCAGAAACCAGCTGCGCTACTGTCGCAAGAAACTGCGCATTGCGATCGCCAAATCATTACATGAATAAAATATTTCTGATGTCCGTTTCATCAAGCATTCACTTATCTAAACTTTTTGGTTAGAGTTACGGAACTCATTGTGGCTAGAATATAGTTTGTATTGTAGCCAAATGTCAGAAACCAGCTGCGCTACTGTCGCAAGAACCTGCGCATTGCGATCGCCAAGTCATTACATGAATAAAATATTTTTGATGTCCGTTTCATCAAGCATTCACTTGTCTAAACTTTTTGGTTAGAGTTACGGAACTCATTGTGGCTAGAATATAGTTTGTATTGTAGCCAAATGTCAGAAACCAGCTGCGCTACTGTCGCAAGAACCTGCGCATTGCGATCGCCAAGTCATTACATGAATAAAATATTTTTGATGTCCGTTTCATCAAGCATTCACTTATCTAAACTTTTTGGTTAGAGTTACGGAACTCATTGTAGCTAGAATATAGTTTGTATTGTAGCCAAATGTCAGAAACCAGTTGCGCCACTGTCGCAAGGAACTGCGCATTGCGATCGCCAAGTCATCTACCCAGTGAAGCGTTTATGATCCAATATCAGCTTTGGGAAAGTCTGTATCCAACAATGGACTGAGATGGACTATATATATATAGATCATGTGTTACTTTCATTGCTCAATTAGATACCGAGTACGTGCTTAACTCATTCGCGGAGGCCTATTTCACAACAGTCACTTTAAAAGTATCCCTTTGGAAAAGTGGTTTTCTTCGTATCTCTTCGGAAAAGTGATTTTTTTAATCAAAGTTAAAGCACCAGCAAAAAATGATGATAATATAGTGGGGTATTTAATGGGGAAACGTGAGGTGCTGCTTAGAATCCCTCAGTTTTTTACTCGAGCTGCTTTCCACCAGTGGAGTTTTCAAAGTCTCTTAATTGCGTTATTCCGAAGTAAACGCAAATAAAGGCGCGTAATTTAAGGTGATTTAACTTAAACTCACGGCAAACTAGATAAAATCACACAAAAAGTAGGAAGTAAACCCAAAGTGAAAGCGGCTATAGAAGCGGTAGTCTGGTGGTAGTACTCCAGATGTGATTCAAGGTAGCAGCCAAGGTATCCATTCGTTTACTTGATAGCGATCTACGCAAATGAAAATAAATGTATCAGTGAACGTTAAATACAATGACGTTGTCAGGGTGAATGTTATTGACAAAACTAGCTATGAAATGCTACGTTCGATCAAAGTATTATTTTTAGGTTAAATCAATTAACATTTCCTATTTTATGCATGTGATACGATGAATTGCATCATACCTAAGAGCGAGGACTAACAAGCCAAAAACTGACATAGTTATTTGATATTTATTCGAGGTAATTTACATCTTCGGTTTTTAGGAAATGCAAAAATAAACATTTTAAATTATGCATATCGTTGTTCTCAATTATAGGTTGTTGTTATCGTATCGGTTGTGTACTAAACTTTCTATCGTTACTTAACACTGGATTAGAATCATATAATAGTTTATTATTCAAATATATGGTCTTATAAATGGTGCAGTAAGAACATGCAAATTTAAGACAACTATCCGGAATATAGGATAACTAATTCAGATAATCAAAATTAATTTGTGCGTTATAAAGAATGGGAAGAAAGGCGTTTTCAAGGGAAATTCTCATTAGTGGACAAACTCTAAAAATATTGGGGGTTGTACGTACATATACACGTACGTATGTTTGAACGGTTTTAAATTTTTGTAAAATATCAAAGTAGTACCTGATTGACTGCGGACTGCTTATTTAATATTATGCTGCCGTAAAATTGAAACTCATGTCCCACAAATAACTAAAAAAAACTAATTGACTTGGAATCGGACAAATTTCAGGCTATTTGTATTGTTCCTTAGATGAAACATATAGTTTTTTGTTGCGATTTCTTGTTGAATCACTGATATTTTATAATAGTCATCAACTTTTTTTTGACATAATAAATTTAAAAAAAATAGTCAACTTTATTTTTTTTATCAAAGACCGATTTTATTTTAAATTTAAGTCTTACTAAATTTCATTTTGATGATAGTTTTATCTAACTTTACTCTGGACTGGAATGGGACGAGCCCCATTCTGGACTCGTCTAACACAAATTCGGAATGGAATATAAAAATATAGATTTTGTATAGTCGAATGTCGCACTGTACTTTACATGTTATTTGAAGTACTAAAATCAACCAATGTTTTTTGTCATTTTAATGAAAATTTATATACATCACTGCATTAATTATGCGTAAAAAAGATTTGAAAAATTCTTCGAAGGCAATTTTTTTCGATTTTAGTAGCTGAATTTTCCGTTTTACTCTTGGGAGTAATTTTTTTAGTTTGCCTACTGATAATCAAATTTACTTATAAATAAAATTACAGAAAATTTTAGATTTATTTTGACTGTTGTGTGCGAGCTTTTTAATAATTGTTTGCAATCCAGAATGATACAAGACCACCAGGTTATCACTGTGAGCTAGTTATTTTCTATTTGTTTTATTCGGATTCTTGAATCCAGCCAATGCAATGGCTGTTCGCAACTGCCCACTTTGTGTGACAAGTAAGAATTTGGCTTCATACAAACAGGATTCTGTTAATGTTTTTCAGCTTATAGAGTAGCAATTTTTTGTTGGTTTGCCGCAAATGTTTGCATCTGACATCGTTTTGATTATGATGTCAAAGTATACAGCTAATTTTGTTGTATTTTTACTACTATTACAGATTTTATGTTGTTATTAGCATTTAGTAACAGTTCTCGGGGGAGCTTTTACCTCTAGAGAATGCGTCCCCATGTGGCGGATAGAGGGTGCTTGGTTTGCACCATGATGCAGGGAGGGCTGGAGGGAAATAAAATATCTCCCGCGGACCAATTCAAGCCGGAGAAGTAAACTACGATAATAAAACGTCGCCAATGGGATTTTTCGACTTACTCGAAGCAGAAGTTGTTAGTGGACTGTAGACTTCGGCTGGAGTCTACGATAGAGACGGCGGCGAATGAACTTATATGGAAGGTCAATGGCGGTGTTCAAAGTCCTCCAAGAGGATTATAGCCTTGGGGTCAGGTCAGGCAACCGGCCGTAAAACAATAGCCAAACTATCATTACCCTAATCTTATGAAAGCACAACCAGAGAAGAAAACGATAAAGGATAAGACGCCCCATAAGCGATGGTCAAAGGAACTCAAACGCGATCAATACTAGGGCGTCCCCCCAAAGCGACATTTATAGGCACAATGCTAAGAATAATAATATGCATCTAGTGACGTGGATCATCGGTTCCATGACTGGGCGAAGCCAAGAATTGCAGATGTACTACACAGACGCAACATCAATGTCTGCTGTATCAAGGAAATAAAGTGGAAGGTGTCTAAATCCAGGGACATTGGCAAGGACTACCAATTACTGCGTCATGAATCAACAAACAATCGCAACGGCGTAGGCATTAAATGCACAGGTTAAAAAACGAGTAATATCTGTGCAATCAACGTATGCTTAAATCCTTCAAAGACTGTAAAGTCATACCTTGCGAGATACTAACATCCCAACATCGCTTACTATTATTGTTCCTAAAAATGCCAGCAAGGAACAATACCCCTTATAAAAGAAAAGCTACCGCAAAAATAAAATGGTTTACGCTACAAAAACCTCAAGGCGCAGCCTTAATAGATAAACTAGTGGGGTATGGAAACTCACAATACTAGTTGAGCGAATGCCAATACCATCTAGAAGGATTTCTATGCGTACACCAAAGAGGCAGCAAAGGAGACGCTAGGAGTTGGTAAGGGCAAAATTAAGCTAGACAAAGACCTAAGCTGGTGGAACGATGCGGTAGGACAACAATTAACCGAAAAAAAGAGATTAAAAACGAGGAAATGCTCACAAGACGTTACCGATCTCCAAAAATATACCGAGGTAAGAAAGAAACAAGGAGGATGGTTGCATACTCGAGAGCAATGGCGAATGAAAACCTTTATAATAAACTTGCTGAGGCTAACAATGAGAAAGAAATTTTCAAAATTGCAAAATTTTCGATGTATATTGTTATGCTTAATGTCCTTCCTTTGCGGACATTAAGTATAACAAGTATATAAGGAAATCCAGCGTTACACTATTGACTGCAGATAGAGATATCAATGAGAGGTAGTTCTAATACTACAACTAGCTACTCAATGAAGAGTTCCTTCAGGAAACAAGATCAGACCTACCATCTTCTCACGGCCCCTTAGATAAAGTAACACCAGAAGAAGTTAAAGAAGCAATAAAGAAAATGAAAAACGACAAAGCAACTGGGCCTAATGAAATTCCTTCAGAACTTATGAAGATGGTGGAGACGTCACCATTGTATGGCTGACTAACCTTTTAGCGTCATACTTTTAGAAGGTAAGATGCCTGATGACTTGAGGCATAGTAATCTTATCCCTTTCTGCAAAAACAAGGGTGACGTGGCGCAATGTCGGAACTGTCGAGCGATTAAATTAACTTCGCACACTTTAAAACTGTGCGAATGTGTACTTGCTGGAAACCTTACCAAAATAACAAAAATTACGCTTAACCAGTGCGGATTCATCGATACAATAGATGCTTTATACACTTTAAAATTTCTTATGGAGAAGTACAAAGCGTGTGGAAAGGACCTTCACATGATCTTTATAGACCTCGAGAAAGCCTTTGAACGGGTGCCGAGGAAATTCATATGGCAGGCCTTAAGATCACAACAGGTCCCAGAATACCTTATAGATCTCCAGAAGGATATGTACAGTAATCACCAAGGTGGTGCGCCCAGCTGGTACAGGAGCCAACTTCGAGGTCAGAGTGGGAGTCCATCAAGGCTCCGCAATAAGCTCTATGCTCTTCAACCTAGTTATGAACTATCTCAGAGAAGACATACAAAAACCACCCCCCTGGACTCTTTTGTCCGCGGATGATGTAGTACTAGTCACCGAATCGGCAGAAGAAGCACAGTCGCAACTTAACGCATGGTGCACAGCTCTGGAGTGTAGGGTCTAAGAGTTAGCAGGCTCAAGACCAAATATATGCACTTTTCAAGCACTAATAATAACATAGCTTCAACAGAAACCATAGGCGGCGTTCCGCTTAAAAAGTGGACCAGTTTTAATACCTTGGTTAAGTAATTTCGTCAAAAGGTACCGACGCCGATATCTAAAACCGAATAATAACAGGATGGTTGAAGTGGAGAGCGTTGACTTTATGACGCGAGAATGCCAATTGAGATCAAAGGGAACGTCTATAAAAAAGCAGTAAGACCGGCTCTTACATATGGGTCGGAATGCTGGGCATTGCACAAATCAGATGAATAGAGGCTTAATGTAACCGAGATGAAAATGTTACGCTGGTCCGGGGGAGTAATCCTAAAAGACAAGGCCAGAAACAACTATCTTAGGGGTACGTTAAAAGTTACCAATATAACAGACAAATTGCAGGAGAACCGCTTACGCTGGTATGGCCATGTTATGCATAGAGAAGATGATCATATGACTAGAAAGGTTCTGGAAATCGCTGAACCAAAAAGGACGCCCGCCAACGACCTGGATGCGGAAAATAAAGAATGATATGAGGACTAGGGAACTCCAACCAGAATTGACGCAACTACGCTCAGAGTGAAGAAATAGGATCAGGAGGGCCGATCCTAAGAGAAATGGTATCTAACGGCACGGGAGAAGAAGATTAGCATTTAGTAATAACATCACACACTAAAATAAAAATTGCCTTAATTTTTCTTATTTCATTTATTTGTACATCAACACAAATTGACATTTTCTACTGAATGTAAAGATTTATTGATTTAAAGGGGTTCTTTTAATAAACATCTGCAGAAGGTACTGAGAAAAGGACGGCGTTATAGCATAGCGATATTCTGCTGGCAGGGAGGTTTTTGTTCAAAAAAATCGTAGCAAAGAGATACTTACCTTTTTATGTATCTTGTACTTTATAAAACTTACTTACCTTTCTATTTAATATTTTACTCTCATTTTTTTCAATTACCTTTGGATGGATTTATTTGTAATCCATGTTTTACATTATTAAGTTCGGAAGCGATGAAAGATTACTATGCATGCAATGGTTCTGGTCGATCTGTGAGAATACGGCATCATATCATTGACGGTGAGTATAGCGTTCTATACATCGCGTTTGTGTTTTATTTATTTATTTTTTATTTAACACAAAAACAGTTCATTGTAACGAAAATCAAGCTTTTTTCCCCCTAGTGTATTTTTCTTTGAAAGAGACATATTATTTATCGCGGTTAAGTTCGGTATTGTATTCAATGAATCTACACACAAAGCTCTGATTCACTCATCTAAACTTTCCTACGAAAGATCTGTTAGAAGTTGGCTGTTACTTTTATCTCACTACTTTTTACGATAATGTTTTTGGTGGGGTATAATATAGATTTACGAGAGCATTCACTACATGATGCAAAGAATTGAGTTAAATTCGTTCATCTCATTAAAGAATTACGGATAGTATCGAGAAAGGGGTGCCATTACGATATAGCGATAAGTAATTTATTTTGGTTTCAATAACCGCATATACAGAAGTCACCTAAATAATTTGTGAAGAATCTATGTAAACCTTACTCGGTGTTTAGCGTTTAGACCATTAGACGGATTTATAGTAAAACTATATTTTGTTATATATCTTGGTCGTGCACTAACGTCGTGTCGTGTACTATCTATATTCTTCACTCTGCGTATTGTGCACCTTTTTCGAGTTTTCAATTTTATACGCGAATTTAAAAGAGTTGTACTTGCTTGTTATCAATTAACTTTTCTAAGCGTCTTTCTGTTTATATTTTCTTTCTATGATCTACCAAGTTTAGGTAGGTAGCAATTTGTGTTATATGCCGAGATATTTGTGCAAATTCAAACATAAAAATATTTAACAATACCGTTATTTTTCACTTGTAATAGAGAAATATATGTGAGATAAGACGAAACCATCACTGTGACGCTGACCATGGGTTTGGATAAAGGACATGGGAAATGTTTATTGAATTGTACCTAGTAATGCACATGAATGCAAAGTAAATACGAAAAAACTTAAAATAAAATAAGTGAATTTTTTACATATGTAAGGATCCGGAGTAATTACTTATATGAAATAAAAAAGAAATTGTGGCGTTTATTTTTCTTTTTTGAAGTTGCTTACACATTACACTAAATAGCCAAAAAACAATATAATAAAAGTGTTATTTGAATCAGGAAAAAAATAGGAAAACAGTATTATTTCAAAATCATAACGCACTGTGAGAGAAGTGTTTTACAGTTAGTGACACTGACAAATGACAGCAAAAGTCCGTTTACATTTGAAAGATTGGGTATCGTGCGATTCACGTGCGATTTTCATTCACGCTTGCCGTTCTGTAGGGACTAATCATCCACGACATCTTTATTTCTATTTTCTGACATTTTGGATATTTTGTTTTAGATCTCATTATGAGATCCATCCACTGCAGTGTAGCCATGCAATAACTGCAAGGGCATATTGTGTCTTTGTTGTCAACTCCTTTACGAACAAGACTGAAAGCCATCGAGGCTTTCAATTCAGGTGCAAAAAATATACAGATACTCTATTTATATTATTAGTGTGTTACTTGGCAAATTCTAAGATATCCATATTTTACCTAATGCGTGTTTGTGACTCTAAATACATGTAGCAAAAATGCGATATAAATGTTTAACTTTCTATGTATTTTCTGTTTTGATCTTATTTTTTCAGCTACCTTTGGCTATCCAAAGGTTTGTAATTATTTGTAATCCACGTTTTATATTTTGTTAGGCATCATATTATTGACGCCGAGAGTCCACTTTTGCAGGTTTTTCTTCATGGCGTTTTATATATGGCATTAGTTTTTTTTTAAATTTTTTTTTATGTAACACAAAATATGTCATTGTAACTAAAATCGAACTATTTTCCCTATATTTTATATTTCGTAAATATATGTATATATATATATATATATATATATATATATATATATATATATATATATATATATGTGTGTGTGTGTGTGTATGCTTGTGTGTTATAGGTCCATAAGGCTGTATTATTATTGTATATTACCCGAGTAACATGATCAAAGTTGACTCAATTCGGGCTAAGTTATTTTTTAAAGAAATTGGAGACCTGCTCTGAGAAATAAAAGAAGTATACGAAACTTTAGTTACACCTATGTGTATTTGATTGATAAACTGCTACACACAGAGACAGAGAGAGAGAACAGTTTTGTAATAAAAAGTAATGTTAACAGAACTTTATATAATTGTGGCATATAATAGTGGATTTATAAAGCTGGCAAGATGTTAAGCATATGTACTTTGTCTAAGATTTGATAACAAGCTACCATGACTGCTATCGCTGCAAAAATATCTAATGGGTACCTAATTCAAGATTATTAAAAGGTAGAAATAGGAGAGTTACTTCATGACATCATGTTACACTCTTGGTAGAGATTTTAGGGATCCATACCACTTCTAAAAAGCTGCAATTATGGAGCTTTTGAACTTGTTATTATATGAAGGATAAGGTTAGTTAAGTTTTACACAAAAGTCATTAGATGACTACAAAGTCTGTTAGTTTCTTTTGTTTTAAAAGCAGACGGGTTACATTGTGCAGATGGGTAGTAGAAGTAGTTAGTGGTGAATTTAAAATGGATTTTAATATAATCGGGCAAAGACATTTCAACCGAGCTTCGACGCATTTAATGATAGATTTCAGAATTCGCAGCCATTATAATAAATAAATTTCATCCAGTTTTAGAAGATAACCCTAATTTCGAGAAACTTATCCAAAGAGCATTGAGTTTCATGGAAGAGCCTAATCATCTTGGAAAATTTATAAATTATTATAATATTAATAGGAGAAGTGCAATATTTTCTAGAATCGATGGTAATTTACTGCAGCTGGAAAATTTAATAATGAGTTAATTTTGTTGCTTTGGGACCATATCAGTTAAGACAAGCGTGATCATATTACGGAGAATGCATAAGGAAAATGGCGTCTGTCAGGTTGAAGTTGAAGTTGTCTAGAACTGAAATATTCAAAAGAACTGATCTTGTTTGTAGGAGGAATAATATCTATTTATTAAAAGGGCGCATGAAATCTAGGCATATATGTCAGAGGATCTATTATGCATACATTTTTATTGACAGCGAGTCCGTCAACGTTTATCCCCTTGATGCTATTTTATGATATTACTGTAGTTTAGTAGGAAATAGGACTGCAGCTATTGTTGTCACGTGATGACGCTGGTGTATCTTGGTAGGCTTAGACATCAATGTAACATATCTTTATCAGCATTATAAAGAATCTTTGCTAATAGCTCACCTGAAGATGTTGTAATACAACGAAACCTAGGTCGTGGTAAAGAACTTAAAGAAAGTAGAAATAATACTACATCACGTAGTTTCATTTAATTGTGAATGTCTACGGTTTCTTGTAGAATAAAGCAAATTTTACATTTGGATTATATTTATTTATGTAATCAGCTAGGTATTTATTGCCTTTTATGTAAATTCTACGTAACAATCAAATTT
Source organism: Druceiella hillmani (assembly GCA_039881145.1). Lineage (NCBI taxonomy): Eukaryota > Metazoa > Arthropoda > Insecta > Lepidoptera > Hepialidae > Druceiella > Druceiella hillmani. The sequence continues at coordinate 17,139,356 of JAYKKI010000043.1, forward strand.
TGTTTATAGGAACACAAATTTCAGTCAAGTTTTCTATTTGGTTCTTAATATCAGGTAACGTAACAATATAATAATAATTAGTCTTAATCAACATTATTTAACTCTTATCAGTATAATGACCTCTCAAGCCTCTTACAAATTAAATAATTAACAATTTTAAATATTGAATATATTGGGCGTTAATTTTGTAGAAATTCATAATCACTTAATTTTTATTCACAACTGAATAAAATTATCTACTTTATTTAAATTATTAACCACAATATAGGCTTCGTTGTGTGGCAAGATCTTCAGGTGGGCAATTTGAAGAGATCTCTTTTAAGATGTTGTAATACAACGAAACGTAGGTCGTGGTTAAGAATTTAAATAAAGTAGAAATAATACTACATCATATGGCCATTTAGTTGTGAATAAAAATAAAGTATCAATTTTAGATTTAAGTACCAAAGGAAAAACATTAATAAACTAATCAAACATAGGAAAAAGCTATAATTGGCAAATAACAAATGAATAAGCCACATAAAAAAAATCAATGACTGGAAATTTTAGCGAAGATGAGACAGTATTTGATGATTACAGTATTTTCTGGAGCTTCATGTGAGATATCATGACTGGGCCTAGGAAGAACTTCCACGTCGATGACCCTTGGTGTATGAATATACTTTCCCATACCATAATAAGAACAATCTCGATCACATTTCGCACAGCTAAGAAGTCTCAAAAATATAGAATCGTCTTACTCTTTTTCGTCTAGTAGACTTGATACGTATTTATTGTTTCTCGAATTTATTTCAAATCTTTGGGAATGATCGAGTCAATTTGTACCATATCACTGTCGTGTACCAACATATATATTTTGTTTGATTTCTGTGACCATAACACTTGGAAAAAAGTCTGCATGTCTAGAATATCTTTTTTTGCGATACAATTCTATTAGCAGTTCTTTTTATATACACGACAACGTCATAAGGTGTGGGAAAAGATTCCCATAACCAGGTGCAGAGTAGGACCACTCCGAAAACTTTTGGTAAAGGGTTGCTAAAGATGTAAATCATGTATTTATTGCAATACTGTGTAGAAGGAGGATTGATGAGGACATAGATTGGGTTTATTGGTGGTTTCTCATTAATTTTGTGCATAACGGGTAAGATGTATATGATGATACACTGCACAAGCATCTAAAGTAGATTTTTCGATAATGTGCAAAAAAAATGTTAGATTACTAGTTCACTGATTAAATTTCGTTAATATGCGAACGCAATGTGCAAAGTGAGCTGCTGGTGTGAATCACCGAAATGCACTGATTCGAATTTCCTCTGAATACTTGGTCTGATAATTTTCAGAAAAGTCAACATGCTGCAATATCACATCGACCTCCATATTTTTCTTCAAATAATTTATGTATTCATATTGATTTGTAATTATTTACTTATGGAGTAAACATTTTAGAATCATCTCTAATAAAAGTTTTCACAAATTTATTTTAGTAATTTGTATCGTGTCTTTCACTGTTAGGGTAACAAATTTCTCAGTCTCATTTATGATCCGTGGTTCTCTTTCAACAATCCATTTTTTGTAATATTTTGGAGAATTAACAAATATGTTAATCGAAGGAATTCTGTTTTACACGTCACACTCTCTTAATAAGCAGCGGTTAGATTTCATATCACAGACTACTGTTTTAGCAACCTCATTTATAGCGGAGTGCTGTATAACATGCAAAAAATGCAGGCGGGGAATCGTTGCGCAGGCGAGATAATAATCTTTCCCTGCATTTTCTATTCTCTCTGCGTGTTTTCTGCCTCTTACGCTATTCATTTTGCTGTTTCCTTTATTTTATTTCTGATATTTGATCTCTAGGTGGAATTTCCTTTTCTTGCTTTCTCTTTCTGTAACATTTCTCTTTCTTTGGCTTTCGCCTATTCGTACAATTCTGGGTTCGCCTTTATTTTTTCCCGACGTCGCCTTTCGCCTTCTTTTTTCTTATGTCTAATCCTTTTTTGACTTTTTCTAATGGGGTTATAATTGCCTTGTGCGTAGAATATAATTCCATTACATTCATTATAATGATTAGCAAATATTGTCAGTTCCATGGGCACATGTCACCCGCGTGGATAATTGGAATCCACGGGGGTGGCATCTAGGGAGGTGACAATTTAATTATTGTTTCGATTATTTCATAACTTCACTTACTAATTTATAAAATACAATTGAATATCTAGAAAGAGGTATAATTGCTCACCACTTTGTGTTGTCTGATAGGTTCTAATGAAATAAACGCATTTTGATAAGTAATCTAGATAAATAACTGAATTAGCCTCCTAATTTAAAAAAAAATCTTACCTTTTAAGTCAGTACTATAACATTATTTTCCGAGAAATAGATAACCGTCACAAACTATCAAGATGGCGTTTGTCATCATTCAAAAACCGTGTTTACTAATTCAATGAGATATGGCTGCGTTCAAAATATTTATCACGGCGGTGACAATTTTAAAATGCACACAATATTATGAAATTTAAATATTCTTTCTTTTATCTCTGTTTCAGTTATTTTATATTCTATAGAAAATCAATTCCATATATTATAGTAAAATAATATAAATTTGTTTTATCAGTAGGAGAAAGTTACATTTTTTTGGATATATATTATCGTAAGTTTACCTTGGGTACGACATGGAGGTGATGTTTTCGACAAAATTTAAATGAGAATTAATAGTTTAATTTTGTATCTCACTTAAAAAACATAAGAATTTAAACTAACTTGATAAATCCTGGATGGAAATTAGATACATAATACAAGTATTTCACTTTTTAATACGCATGGACAAAGAAAGCCCAAAAATGAAAAATACCCATATATGAAACATAAATGACTGCAATATACAAATTAATATATCTATTTAAATTGTCTCGAAAAGAATAAGTAAAATACAATGCATACAAAAAAAGTCAAAAACATTTTTTGAACACTAGGATGCATAAAACCGCTGATTATTTTCGTCAGACATTTGAAAGTCAGTCATGTCTTTTGACTGTCCATATTTTAAGCTAAAACAATTAAATGATCAATCAAGCCTCAATTTTTACCCAGAGTATCAACGTATTTTTATTTATGCAAGAGTTACTTTGTTGATGTCATAAATATATAAGCATTAGATTTGACATTTGTTGCCGCGAAATTTATTTTATGTGTGTTGTATTTCTACTTATTCTTAACTTTAAGAAGATGCAACTTTTTGTGTGAACATTGACACTTAATATCTTATATACAATTTTTTAATATGCCTAGATAGGCATATTAAAAAATTTAATAATTATAATGTATTATTAAACAATGCATACGAAAGAAGGCATTATAATAGATTTACTCGTATTTGAAGGTTGGTACACTGACATATGAGACCGCCATTTCAGTTACTTTGTTACGCTTACATTTGTTGGTGCAAATATTGTATTTTTTTATTGTTTTCTATTATTATTTCTTGGTATTATAGGTCTATTTATGTTTAAATATTTATTAATAATTTGACGAACTGCATAAAACTTTTCGACCAAATCTATATTTATAGTAATATGTAGGAACACAAATAATTGTATGTATATATATATATATATATATATATATATATATATATATGTATATATATAATATATATATATATATATATATATGTATATGTATATATACAGGTTGTTCAGTGGCAGATTTCAAAGTTTGACCAAACATAGTTTATGAACGCAACACATAAGAGGGGCGCGGGGGGGCGTTGTTAGAAGCGCAAGCGGTGCGGATGTTTTAGTAGCTATGGAACAGTGGAGTGGAGAGCACCGCGCTTTTGCCGTCGAGGCGTACATTTCGAGTGGATTTTCGCTGTCTGCAGCAGGCCGTCGATTTAATAATCGTTACAGTATTCGTCGATTACGTGATGGACCATCGATCAACCTCATTCAGTTTAAGTTCAGTTAGCAAGGTTCAGAGCTACAGGATCAACATTAAATAGGCCCAGGCCAGGACCTACACCATTGGTAGCCACGGATGAAAATGTCGAGTGTGTTATGGTTTCTATCGTTGAAAATCCCCGTTTATCAGAGCGTTACATGTTCATCGATATTGGGAATTCCGAAATCAACTTTACAGGTAATAATGAGAAAAAAGCTCAAGTTCCATCCATATAAAATTCAAATTGTTCAAGATTTACACGATTCTGACTTTGAATTAAGAAAAACTTACGCGGAGGTGATGTTGTTGAGATTTCGTACAGCTACCCGGATGGGCAACATATTCTTTAGTGACGAAGCTCACTTTCACATTGGACGATATGTGAACAAGCAGAACTTTCGTTACTGGGATGTCCACAACCCAAGACAAATGCATCAAGAGCCTTTACATAAGCCTAAAGTAACAGTCTGGTGTGCCATGTCTGCATCTGCAATCATAGGGCCTTATTTCTTTGAAAATTAACGTGGCCAAACTGTAACTGTGAATTCGGAGAGATATGCCCAGATGTTAAATGATTTTTTCAGAGTAGAACTACAGAATAGTCCATCCTTCAACCAAAACTCATGGTTTCAGCAGGACGGGGCCACAGATCACACTGCTAATGTGTCCATGAATGCAGTGGGGCAGTTATTTCTAGAAAAAACATATCCCGAAACGGTACCGTATCGTGACCACCTAGGTCACCCGATTTAAGCCCATGTGACTTTTTCTTATGGGGATACTTAAAATCCGTTGTTTACAAAACAAATCCGAGCAATGTGACACAACTTAAAGAAAATATTCGAGCCGAAGTCAGTAGGATACCCCAGTAACGCGTTTTTGAAAACATGCGTGCTAGACTCGAAGAGTGTGTCAGACTCGATGGCCGCCATTTGGAAAACGTGGTTTTTAAAAAATGAAATCCGCATTTGTTGTTATAAAGTTAAAATAAACTTACTTTGTATTAGTGGTGTAGTTTATTTTTTACAATTTTTCAAACATTGAAATCTGCCACTGGACACCAACTTAATCCATCGATTTTAAACATAAATGGATCATAAGTCATCATTATGCATAGGTGTTTACATTTTAAATTAATTTCGTATAGTGTTATTTCGAAACGTTTACGCAAAATATAGGAAATATATTTTAATATTGCTTTTGTGAATGTGCTTTGATACTTTAACTAAAGTATATATTTTTCTGTAATATTTACATCGTATAAACATGCGAATTTTGTTTGTTTTGAAAATAAATGAGGGAAGATATATTATGTCTTTTTGTAAAAAAAAACCTAATATGAAAAATGAAAAGCTAGGTTAAAAAAGTTTAAAATTCGACTATGAAAACTAAAAAAAGAAAAGAATCTGAAAGGAAAAAATAAAATACATTTTTCAGTAGATAAGTAAAAGTTTAAAGTTTTTTTTAAAGCAACGACCGCAGGATCCGACAATCAAACATGGATTTAACTGAAATTGATTATCGTAAGATTACGATGTATGTAAAAAGCAATTATCAATATTTCTATGTAAATATTCTCAGGACTTTTACGGACTATTTACGCAATACTTACGAAGAAGTGAAGGTTGAAGATTTTAAATTAAAATATTGCTGAATAATCGAAAGCTAAGGTTTGAGCAATGTGGCATGGCGAGTTTGAATTTTTTTTGATTGAATATCGTATTTATTTGTTAAATACGTCACATATTTCCGGAATTTGCCCATCAACACCTCCAATTTGGTATCCATCAATCCTTTTTAAAATTTTAGTTTTTCTCGTTGGACGAAATTGTGATTCTCATCCGCCATATTGTAAGGTTGTTGTTATGTCATCTACCTAAGAACATCCGGAAGGTCTAATCATAAAAAAACAATACTTCCTTGGCGTACCGAAAGCGGGTAGAATGGGTACATACCTGCCAGACGCTTTAGATGTAATATTTCTTCTTGTAATATTTATTCTTATAATGCGTCGATACCAAACTTTTTTGGTTTCTTAATTTCTGATCTTCTAAAATTCAGTTTTTGATTTTTTTAAATTGAATTAGTCGACGGGGACAGACTAACTCTACATTTATTGTAAACTTTCGTAATATAGCTAGAGCTATTTGGAAGGACCGAATGTGAAGAGACGGATACCTGGCTTCGGACGATGGGTTCCATTTTTAGTATTAATACTATTATTTTTTTCTCCTTTCATAGACGTAAACAAATTAAAGCTTACTTTTTATCAATGTCATAATAAAACGTAGAATTCAATCAGAAACTCTTAACTTGCATTTTTTTAATTAAAGGGATTATTGTCCTTTATTTTTATAACTATGTTTTAGTTTCAGAGAATCGTAGTTTAGTGTATTTATTGATTGTGTTTTTCTAGTTTTGGTTATATATTTTTACGCTCATAACACGCTCATATAGGGTTTAAAATCATGTGCTATTTGTAAATTAGATAATCCTTGTCTGAATCTTTCTGATTAAATGAAGTGATTACATACTACGACCTTCACGGATTTTCTCAAAGAGTCAATCACTTGTCATGCGGAAAGACATTCACACAATTGAATTAAAAGCGAGCGGGCATCGGACACCGTGTTTCCTTCGTTTAATATCGTTAACAGTGTAACTTGATTGAATTGTATCTTAATGATATTTCAGTTTATTTAAGTTTACACGAATCATTAGTAGTTTTTGTATATATTACATAAACAACAAAGAACCGCATGAAAAAGTTTCTCAAAGAATTGCGGTTCCGTTTTAGGATAGTCATTAATGTCGTGAACCCGATCGCGGTCTTGGAGTTTCAGAAAAAATCTATTCAACAATGATATAAATAGAAGATTTTAAACTTAAATAAATAAATTTTTTTCTTGATGCTACAGATGCAAATATTATTTATATTATTCGACTTTACTAAAACTTGTATATCTGTAGACTTCGTTTTGCTCATTCGATTTAAGTAGCATAATATTTTACGGTCCCCTTCAGACAGATTTAAACCTTTCGTTCATAGTCGTAGATAACGTGTTAAAACTTTTCAACAAGTTTTCTCTAATATCCATTGATTTTCCTTGTATTTCAAGTGTTGTTAAACATCTCATTAATAAATATAATTTTTACATTTGATTTTACATCCTGCAGGTTTTCATAGATTCAGATTCAAAGACTATTTCATCTGCTATGCGTATGCATATGTATACGCTTACGCACACACAAACGCACATGCACGCGCCCGCGCATGCACTCGCTCACGTGCATACAAATGCACACGCTCACGCACACGCACAAGCACACGAACACGTGCAACTTGCAGCAAAATATTACAGCGCCCTCTGGCGGGCTAACACCATAATACTCATCTAAGAATTATAGCTGAATAGTCCCGAATATTTTGCAGAAAATCGTGTCTAAATCGGTTAACACACTTTGGAGATAAATGGGAACATTCATTTCAACAAAATGTTGCAGTGCCTCCTGGTGAGCTAACATCATAACACCTATCTGAGAACTATTGCCTATTAGTTCGAAATATTTTGCAGAAAATCATGTCTAAATCGGTCAAACCATTTTGGAGATAATTCGTTTGCAAAAAAATGTTTATTGTGGCGCCCCCTGGTGCATCATAACACGTATCTACGAACTATCGCCAATTAGTCCCAAATATTTCGCAGAAAACCATATCTAAATCGATCGAACCGTTTGGGAGATAAATACACGCACATGTCCACGCATACGCACACGCACACGTACATGCACACGCCCACGCACATGTTCACGCACAAGCACACGACACGCACAAGCATACGAACACGCACACACACACACATATACATATATATGTATATACCACTAATACGTCCATTTAATTAGTCAGTGGGCTCAAAATTGATCTATTAATGAATCTTAGTAACTTCCAAAGTATTATATTTGGTGATCAAAGGTTTGTTTTGGATATAATAAGATATTGTGGGTATCCTTTTTCTGTAACTGTTAACTGTGAAACTGAGTCTGGTCATCATCATCAACAACAATAACTGTCGAATTTTTAGCAGAATACATTTTTACATAAAAAAACACACCAATCAAAACAATAATTCATCTTTGTTAAACACATCTACTGCATTTATTTGATTACGGAAATTTGTGTTATCTGGAACATATATATGTTAAAGAGATTCCACCTTTAAAATCCGAATCATCATGTTCAAAATTCCTGTTTTAACTATCTTTTTGGTTTCAAAAAGTCGCGGCTTAAATGGATGGAGATATGCAGTCATCACTAGCTAGACATTCTCTGTCTCTTTGATAAGGCGTTCAATATCATTTCAGCAGTTCATTTTAACTTAAATAAATTTAGGGTTATAGACGCTAATGGCTTCATATTATGTTCTGAAAGCATCTAATATTCAGATGTGTACATTCTTTTATTTATATTGATATATAATCTATAATGTAAATGCATGATTAGGCAATAAATAAAATAATTTAGATCATGATATGTGAAGTCGTTTCAAAAACTTATATTTCATGCAACTTTTGTCTCTTTTTCTCTTATATTTTCTTATGTTCCCACCTTCCTTTAAATATTTTTTGAAAAAATAAATTCACTTTATATTCATGTACATTAAAATTTTTAAATATGAAAATAACGTATACAAATTAAGAAAACAATATTTTCCCATTTAATATAATGCAGTTATATGTATTGGTAGGATTATTTTATTTAAAGGAAAACTATTTTCAGTTTAATGCAGGGAAAAATATTGAAAATAACTAAATATCGATTTTTAGGAACAAACGACTTTTGCTATTAATACATTTGGAAAAGTTTTTTATAACCTCAAAAATTAAAAAAATAGGCAAAAATACTGTGCGCAATGTATTGAGTAAGAAGTAGAGTTAGTTATAGGACTTATAATAAAAAAGTTTGCCTATGATTCATCATTTTTTGTTTAAGTTTTATTTATAAGATGTAGCTAGAGGAAAAAAATTATTGATTGGTTTATGTTCATAATACAAATGTTAGTAAATTTTAATTGCAACCTAACTTAGATACGTTCCATGAGTAGCTAAATGGAAACTAAAGGAAGTAAATAAGGAAATAGGTGTCTTGATAAGAACACTTTAACATTTTTAAGGGGAAATTTTGATGATTAAGTATCGTTTACAATTTTCCGCAAAAGGTCGCTAACATAGAATTGTTAAAGCAAAAGTGATGATGCTGTTAGTTGAGTAACTATTAAATAAAAAATATTTTTTAAATTTACCTATTGTAATTAAGAAGAAACACAAGATTATATGTCGATCTATTCGTTAATATTTTCGATTTACTTTCCGTATTTGTCCCGTGTCTACATGGAATTACCAAAAAAAATTACCCGGTGAGACCGGTCGATGCTGTAATGCGCCGACTGTGGCCTTGATACATTCCCGGTTTTTACGCTTCAACCTTGGCAGGGCTCGAGTTGACGATCATGTAACACACTAAATGTTATATATCACACTATATATATATATATATATATATATACATGTTTATGCCCAACTTCGTACTGTTGACGGTACGGTTTAATTTTTGTAGAAAATGTTAATTGAGTTTTTTATCTATCTTTCGGGTTTCTTTTGAAATTTTTTTCCGTTTGGCTTTAGCGTTTCAAATAAACTTTTAAATTATTTTATTGCGTGTAGTTTTTCGGGACATTTTAAGTTTATTTTTTCATTAATAAGTATTTTTAAGTATTTGTAGAGCTATAGTTCAAGTGACTTATAAATTTAGAAGACGTGAAGATATTAAGATTTTATTACAATATACGTTACGTGATAGAAATTGGTAAACTCTCGAGCTTGAAAATGAAAAAAAAACTCTTTACAACTCTTTTCTGCCGGAACAATTGGTAAAAAATGCTAGGAATTACTTTTCTCTACTAAAGGCCCTGCAGGTCTTTTACTTTAATAGTAATTTTTATTTGCATTTTTCTAATGGAATTATGACAATATTTATTTTTTATTAGTGTTCTGTGGCAAAGTTGCCAAAATGAAATCCTAATGAAATTAGTTCGTTGTCCGTCTGTACGTCCGCCTATCTCAGAGGATTTTCTTAGAAATTATTCGACACGAAAATAAAAATTTAGCACAAATAGAGTATGGTGTTATAATTATAGATATGAAGTACGGTAATATTCGTTCTGGGGTTAATGTCAGGAGGTAAATTTCGAACAAAAAAGAATTATTTCAAGGTTATCGTGTAGGGTGTCAAATGAAAACTTATAGTGCTATGAATTCAGTAACATGTGCTTATGATATATTTTTTTATGAATTTGGTAAATATTTTTCGGGAAGAAAAAACTCATGAACATTGAGAATTGGGCATAAATTGGACGAAAACGATTAGGATTGAAAAAAAATTTAAGCACGATTAAATGTCATAAGCAATTATTTAATTGTATATTTCCCGAAAACTTTTGAACCATTGGTTTCAGAGAAAAAGTTAAAGGGTGAGGGGGAGGAGGAGGGTGTGGGGAACCCCAAACTACGCGTACGCGAACGTAAATGCGAAGGTGAACGCGAAGGTGAAGCCGAAGCCGAAGTTGAAGGCAAAGGCCAAGGGGAAGGGGAAAAGGATGGAGAAGGGGAAGAAAAAGTAATACGCGCACGCGAAGGCGAACGCGAATGTGAACGCGAAGGCAAAGCCGAAGCCGTAGCCGAGGCTGAAGGTGAGGGCGAAGCCGAAGGCGAAGGCGAAGGCAAAGACAAAGGGGAAGGGGAAAAGGACGGGGAAGGGGAAGTAAATGTAATACTAAATTTAATACTATGAAACAAGTAAATTTACGTTCCTATGGGAAACTCGAAATACACCGAGCAACACTCGGTCCCCAGTACCGGTTATTTGCGTCAGAAGTCATTTTCCGTATTACGATATTCCATTACTTTCTCCCGCTGTACGCCTTTAATTTCGGTGATGAGCGCTGGTTTTAATATTTTTTTTATACTTATTAGAAATTCTTCAGAATACGACTATAGAATTTATGAGCGATTAGCGACGTATTACTTTAAATCTATGAGTGTTTAGCGATATATTACTTTAAATCTATGAATGATCCGCGATGTATTACTTTAAAACTATTAAAACTATTAGTTTATTCGATATTCGAATATTCGACAAGACGTCAAGTTTTGCAATTTCGATACACATATATGTATGTACTTACGCTGTAAAGTCCGTGTCAAAGTTTCAACTGTATTTTAAAATTGAATAAAATTACAATCTACTTTAATATCATTGAATTAATTTAAATTTACCATATTTTTTATGTTTTTTTTATGCAGATTCTTTAGGATATAAACAGGAAAATGCTCTCATATTTGCGGCGGATTGGGGATTTTCGGTTCCAATAAAGTGGGCGACCCTAACTCGTATGGTGTTAGGTGGACAATAATTTACGATGGAAATGCATATATAAAAAAACAGTCTTGCATAGCAGGCGCAATGACCTTTTATGTAAGCATACGGTGGTAAATTTACGCGAGCGTTGTTTTGAGTCTTCGCTATTGAGAATATATTATTGCTGTTTTATTTATGGGTATATTATAATTATACGTTTACTAACCACGATTACGACGTAGAGGGACATAAGTCACTTTTTCGCAATGACAATAGAATTAAACCACTGATGGCTTAAACAATGTTACGTAATTTGTAGGTACAGTCAATGTTTGAATTTTGGAATAGTAATAGATCATATTAATATTATATATATATATATATATATATATATATATATATATATATATATATAGGGGTTGTTTTAATAAAAAAATATTATATTAGGGGGGGGCAAATTATGTACCCAAATTTTTTTTCTTTTGTATATTGTTTGGGTCATCGTTTGGAAGTGCCAGTTATAAGGAATAAAAAAAAATATTCGGAATTTTAAATGGCGTACAGTCAGAAATGTACCAAAATGTCAAAAAAGAGTCTTTCCTATATCCCCTCCTCATATTACCAAACTCACTGAACTAAGAACGAACTATCATAAAAAAAAGGTTGATAGAATCTGACTAGAAGATTATAGCAAATCTATAGCGATTAATATTATAAAAATGTTATATCCTATATTTTGTTGGAAAATTCACTTTATTGTTAAGCCTATGAAAGAAGTAAGAAATGTATTTATACGGTAATAATAATAATAATGTATTAATACGGTAGCAAGAATAATAATAATAGAAATACTTTGCACCCTTAAATTTTTAAACTTTTACCTAACGTCAATGAGTGTTCGTTGTTATTTCATAGAAAATATAATACTAATCGTTTGGAATTTATACATACATATGTATATATATATATATATATATATATATATATATATATATATATATATATATATATATATGTATATAGAAATAATACAAACTTTTAATATGAGAGAGACCGGAAAGCTACACGGCTGGATAATTGTTTACTGTCTTCGAATATTGTCACATGCATTAAAAATTTTAATAATTTGTAAAAAAAATGTGAAATCTCGAACAACCACAAAAATATGTCAAAAAAAACAAGAAATATATTGCAGTGTGTTTCCTTTAACTTTTATCATCAACATTACATTCCACTCCCACTTTTTAACCGAACATATCAAAAGTCTGAAATCTCAATGAATAGCAAAAATTGGTCAACAATAACAAACAAAATTGTGTGCACTTATGACTACAGAGTAAAAGTGAATAATTTGGAAACTATTACGATCGTGTATGTGAGAAATGTCGAATACGAAAATTAAAAAAAAAGTAAAATTAATTAAATTTATAATATTGTAACAAATAGGATACATTAATTCATACAAAAAACACCACATATTAAATACAATAAATATATCTGTCTAAGGAGTAAACATACGAGTATCTTCCTTACAAAAGAGGATTTCATATACCGAGTAAACCTCGAGCACGAGAGAGAGGAGCTTTATTTGAATTCTCGACTTTCTCTTTTTTATATTTTTATTATTTTTTTTTATAAATGATATTTTTATAAAAAAAACAAACTCAATCAATTTTTTTTCATTAAACCATGTCCAGATGTGCACGCACATAAAACACAAAACTAATGTCCTAAAATTAAATAAATTATCAATAAATGTATGATAACAAATTGTGTTTGATTTGAGTTCTATAAAAAATAGTACTTCCTAAAATAAAGACGAAAAAGAAAAAAAACATAAGATTCGAACTTAGATTTTGGTTCGTTTCGTATGAAATTCAGTACTTTACCGCTACGCAAATGACTCACTGGGCAAAGTCCGGAAATAAAAATATAATGTCTAAGTTGCTCTCAGTCTAACGCCAAGAATACCCAGAGCACGTAAACCGAAATCGTAAACCTTTTCCCATTAAAAAATGTTGAACGAGGTGAGCCAGCAAGAGTTTTCACTTAAAAATTATGCAGTGTTTCCTATAACTTTTTAACCAGGGTTTTCTCTCTAACTTCTCTTCCTACTAACTTTCTAATCATATTATTTCCAATCTACCTTTTTAATCATCTATGTTAAAATCAAATTTGTCAAAAATATGAAGTCTCAAAAACTATTGATCTGAAAAATCTGACAGTTTCCCAAGCATTTTGCTGTTTGTTTCCTCTAACTTTCTAACCACATATGATAAAAAGGGAAAAAGAAATTACGGCATTTAATAAGTACTTCAATGAAAAATTATTTTATGCAACAAGCATTAACAAACTAAAGAAGTATAGGAAGCCAAGTTATTTTTTTTAAATCTTGAAAGTTACAATAGGCAATATATTTCCATATTGATTATACTTTAATATTTGTTACACCCACATTAAATTGTTTTAAAGTGCTAGTCTTACACGCAATTGATTTCATTATTATTCAAAGACTTATTATTAGGTTTTATATAAAAAAAAAGATTTTAATATGAGTCAAACCATGGATACCACTGACATAATTTAAAAATGCTCTAACGTTTTTAGCCTAGTATAAAGTTTGAACAACCTTGAACAATTTATCAGAATTGGCATCTCACAGAGGAATTTTAAATTATCTGCGTAGTGCGGTTAAGTCAATATCATAAATTAAATTCCATCTGCAAATACCGCAGATCAAACAGTTCTTTTTCCATTTTTGTGATGAATCTCAAATATTTATTGAGTCAATATTATGTCAATAAATACCGGACAGATTCTTTAAGGAAAGAAGAACGATTATGAGCTATGCGCCTAACTTTATTGTTAATTATAGCATACTCTATGAATATGCATAGTTTCTCTTTCGTTGAAAATGCTTGAAAATTCTTTATCAAGAAACAGAACAGGGTATCTCTCAGGCCATTAGACAAAAGACTTCTCACGGTATTCACCCGTCACCGATGAAATCGCTTTGTCATGGGTGCACGTGATGGTTATCACAAATACTACAAAATATCATGTTTTCAGGCAGAGATCGCAAATTAATATGTTGTTTAATTGCAATTCTCTTAGACCTTGGTCGCTCGATCAAGGTCTCTTATTTATTTGCCTATACAAAGTTAAGTCTGGGAAACAATGTGATACTTAGAAAGGTAATTAAAATTACCTTATCAAAATGTTAATATTCTTCTCAGATGCATTCATCCACTATTCAAATATTTTCGTAAGAATTTATGAAGATCTTTTATCAGATTACGCAATGTAGCAATATTCTTCCGTTCGTTGACTGTACTCATGGAATTCCGAAGAGATGAGGCCAATTTTGTAATACATGAGGTGTTTGCTTTGATATAGATATATAAATAAACTTTTTAAGTATGACTTCAACTCATCCTACGAGAGTCCTGTGTTCTTTTACTCATTTATAAACATTTGACAGTATATATTACGTCCATTGAACTATTTACGACGTTAATATTATTTTTGCCATGTAAATAAACATATTGCCTAATATATATTTCAATGGTGTAAAAATATGTTGATTTTCTAAAAATACTAAATGTTTGTACCGAATAAACTTTGGGTATATTTCTAGAAACGTTGTTTTTCATAATTTTGTCTGTATTACTTTCGAAGAGAAATGAATATATTTTTGTAAACGTTTTCAATAATTTTATTTAAAATTCTTATGAAAAGAAAGTGCTTGAAAATGTTGACTTTAAATTGTTCATCGATAATGTTTTTCCACCGTCAAGTAAGTTCATCTCTTTTTCTAATAACTAACGGTATAATTTTACATCGAGGTGTAAAATATATTTTCCTATGTATTTGTAATACATTCTTTTGGTAAAACACTCAATTATTTGTTTCGTTTGTAAATTACGATACAATATATCATTTTAATAAAGACATATTGATGATATTGATTACTTGTTGCATCATTAATTGGATGCATTATTTTATGTATATATATTAGTAATTATGGAGAAATACTTGCTGATATTTAAAAAAAAAAGTGTGGCGAAACCACGAAACACATTGATTGCCATCACATTTTATTGCTCATATATGTATTTTAATTTAAAATTGCATGTAAAGTTCGAGTCTTTAACGAAAATAATCTGTCTTCAAAAGATAAAAAGATAAGAAATTTTACATAAATTAAGCTGCGTTTAAGTAGATTTGTACAATATTTTTTTAAATAAGGTTTTTTATTTCTATATCCATTTTTTGTTTATTTAGGCAAAATTACATTTTTGTATAATTTCAGAACTCTAAAAGTTAATTATACATGTTAATGGTTGTTCAAGTAAATACTGCATGTACAGTTTAAGATATTTAATTTACTTTTCTTTAGGGGAACATTTATATTTTCGATGCCACATTTGTTTAACGTAAGCATTGTCGTGAGTCTTTTGAATTGACTTAAAAGATATAGAAGACTAACACAATATACTATAGAAGTATCTCTAAACGTAAAGTATGTGTACAAATGTGCACTTTTAATAGAGTAGTATTGACCATATACATATGTTTTAATTCCAGGGGCTAAAATTAAGAAGTATTGCAGCTTTTGAGAATACTTTGTTCAAAAGTGTCGTAGTTATGGTGACATATAACTGACATGGAAGATTATTTGGGAATATAAATATTTTGTAGTACTTTACCCACATCACAAAATTCGAATTTAGATTGAATGTTATAGAAGCCATTCACCAATATTTTCATCGTAAAGTTGTGTCAAAGTGAAAAAGCGACCGATTCAGTAGGTTTGTCGTGTGTATTGTATTGATTATACGATGACGTATTTCATTTCTAAGAAACGCTTTGATAAAATATTGTCCAATGTGGGAATTCATCTGGTATTTATGTCATAAAAAGTTTGTCCATAAATAATTATAAGTATAAATACAGTTGTACAAAAATAATTGTTGAGATAGAGACATGATTATTTTCATCTTATTTTGTGGCTTTATCTTTTTTATGTATTTAAAAAGATATAACAAGAACTTATTAAAGTATGTTGCAAAATACTGCAACCAAAGTATGTTGCAAACCATTGGAATAGCTGTGAGGTTTTTTAAGAAGATGTCTCGATCCATGGAAATGAATCTAGAATGTAGATAAATAAACATACGTCAATATACGTTGAGATAATATGTCATTCGCAAAACGAACAAGCAATAACCAGTTCAGCTGCTGGAAGCGTTGAGGAAGTTCGTACCTGCATATAATCATGTACATCATGGCGAAAGTCGTACACGCTAGCTACTGAGGTGGCAATTTCGCAAGCGAAATGTCCGATGCTGTTCCAGTGGTGGTCAACGAACTACCTGTTCTGGTACACTATTGCACAGAAGTATACGATGTATATACGTAGATAGTTATAACATAAACTCTGACGTAACTTGAAGAGTGTTATGTTTTAAAGGTTATGAATCTTTGTCTCTATATCTCGACCATTTATTTTTAGGCGTTTCTTTTAATGATTAAGAAAACGTATGCAAAATTTCTAAAAGATTGTATAGTTTTAGTACAGTTAAGTGTTGATGTGTAATTTAGGTATATATTAATATTACATGTATTAAATATTAATATTAAGACAGCTCCATAGTGCAATGCGGGGCACACTGCCGGGTTCTGGGTTCGATATCCGGTTCTCGAACGGAGTTGGAGAGGTGTTTGCAATGACGTTGCTAGATGCCACATATCAGTGACGGGCTGCACCGCAACACGTGTGAGAAGCTTTGCACTGCGATCCTCAACCCACCTACACATGGTGGCGATTATGACCATTATCTCCAACAGGTTGTTGATGATATAATATGTGACATCAGGCTATATCATTAGGAAGTAGTACAGAACATTCTTCTACGTGTATTAGTATCTTACACGTAGAAGAATGTTCTGTACTACTTTATCCGGTCGATGATACATTTCCTAATATAATGAATTTTATACCGCATTATCACTAAACATTTTTAGAGTTCCTTAGTTAAACGAGAAACGCATACAATTTTGTCATGATTATCTGTACGCTTCTCTGTGCGTCTGTCTGTCTGTCACAATCTTACAGTTTCTATACCTTGAGATCTATGTCCATGAAATTTTGTAAATAGATGCTTCGAATGAAGATCCCAACTAATTGCAGTAAAAAAATATGAAATGATAAAAAAAAATTATTCCAAGATATGAGGAATACATTTAAAGTGAGACGATTTTTTCCACGTTCCATGGAATGATATTTTATTAGAAAGGTCTCTTAAAATAAAATAATTTTATTTACTGTTTTTCGTTGTTTGCGAAATATCAAGCAACTGACTAATTTTTACTACATGTTGAAAAAATAAAAAAAATTCTAGATTTTTGCATTGCAATTTCTAATTCAACTAATTTTGGTTAATTTGCACCTTCAATTTTAAGAGATATAGGCAACTATGTAAATTTATTTTATGTATTTTTCCTATTCACAACTGACTGGTTTTTAATCCGTAACATATCAAAAGGTTCATACTACGCCTATAGGATAAAATTTAATAATAATAGTATAAGGACTGCAGGATATGTATTCTATTTTGGCATTTTTGTTTCGATCTTATTTTTTTGGTTATAAGGTAATGTTAAAATAATATTTGAAAAAAATTCCATAGATATTCTAACTTAATTTATGTCGCTTGAAAATTATTATTCTAATTTTAATTTTAATAGCTTTACTTTAGTTAAAATTTCAAACACTTTTTGGATTAATAGTCTCCTTCCAGCAACGTTTTAATTAATTTACAAGTAAATACTTTGATAGTAAAGTTAACAATCCACAGAAAAATTTGACATCTTAAGATGTTGGGTCATCGATTTGGTGGAGGGCAATACGTGACAAAATTGAAGTGACTCCAGACTGTAATCGATCGATATCGATCAGTCGGTATTAATTGACTCAACAAACAATAGTTGATTAATGAGTGAAGAGAGTGATCGACAACTGATCGAATCTCAATAGATAATCGATCAATCATGGGACGTTCCACGAGTACAATACTGGTACTTCCCGCGGTAGGACTCTTCTACCTCTTCGCCTATTATTATTATTTGTATTTTATATTCTCTTAATCTGTTTATAGACACACTTAATCTTGTGTCTTCTCTTTTATTTCGTTTTAATAATAATATTAAAAGAAAGATGATGGCGTTAGTTACTAATGTTACTATACTTCTTGATGTATGAAATAAACTGCATGGATTGATCTGTTCAATGTTATTCGATTGACATTGACTGAGAACAGTTGAACTATAAACATTGATCGGAGTCGATTGAGGACATGGTTCAGTTCTGTGCAACACATTAAATCGATTTGAATGGTGGATGTCATCGATCGACGTGATTGACCCAAATGTGAGGTCATATTTAGATTTGTGGCAGTTAATTTCCATAGAAAATATTTGTCGTAAAATGAATTTATTTTTAGATAAACGAAAATTCTTCGATATTGACTTTTATATATTTTTATGTTTTTAATGTAAATAAGGATATCTTGTTTTAAATATTTATATTTTGGTTACAAAATACAGAGGCAACGAAAAGAGTTTTGAATAATACTTCCCGTTGCGGTCAAAACTGTTGGTACATTTTTATCACATTATCGAAATACGTATTAGCTTATTCTAAATACATCATCGACAGTAGAAAAAATTGACTGAGCAAGTTACTTGGGTCTATTTTTAAGTAAAATATCGTAAATGTCAATTGGTTACTACAATTTAGCTATTATAATTTTTACTTTTGCTACCTTGAACTCCTATTAATTACATGCATTTGATTACCTTGTCGTAAAAAAACATAAATATTTATATATTAATATTTATTTTTTTTAACGCGCAAATTTATAAATCTGTTAATATAATAAATATACGGAGAGTTCAATACGAATTGCCAGACGCACAATAAATAAAATTACTATTAGATATTTGCATAATTCTGAAGTTAAAATGCCGAATATCTTTTAAATTTTAGCATTATATTTTTTTAAAATAGTGTAGTTGTAAGAAATAGAGCTTGTCAATGATAATAGTATTTTAAATGATTAATAACTGACTAAGAGTTCATTATATTCGTAATATATTACAAGACGTACATTTAAACGGAACGTAAACAGAAAGCTTTTGTTTATTTTTCACCAAGCGCACAAATAGAGTTCGATTATTTTTTGGTTAGAGTTCAGCTTAATATAGAAAATAATATTCTAGGGAATATGAAATTAAATCGTCGGACGACAATAGCCACGGCAATTTTCTATATTGAAGCTGTGTTTGCAAATAATTGTCTGCTGAACTAAATCAATTAACAATTTAATCTAGTGAACCGAAATGAAATCAGCATGATTTTGTATTGATTTCAGTGTAGTTGTTATGTACAACAAACAAACCTTATAACTAGATAGTATAAAACAAAGTCTATGTATGTCTATCCGTCTTTCTGAACGAGATAATCTCTAAAACTACTGCACGGATTTTCATGCGGTTTTCACTAGATGTCTAATTTATGAAGCTTTTGTGTAATTTGGCCGAACCATGGTAAACATTATTGAGTAACTCGGAAAAAATCATGACATCTGAAAGCTTGACAGGTATGGGCAGAATTTAGCTTAAATCGTTGGAATATGGACGGACGCTTTTTTCTTTTGAATGACAATGCCGTCTGTCATTGTTTTTAAACGGCTAGCATTTGGAGTAACAATAAATAAAGGACTAAATTTGGTGTGGTCTGGAACTTAAGTGGTATGGTCTGCGTAAATCGTTAGAATATAGAAAGTTGTATATTTGGTTTATATGATAGTGTTGTCTGCCATTTTTTTAGCGATTCGGGATGTCAACAATTAAAGCACAGGGCCAGATTTTAAACGTTGCTGGAATTGATCTCAGTGTTCAATGTTTTCACACGGCCAATTGTATGTTACCCTGTCACGTGTGACATCAAAACATAATATATTTGTTTTTGCACATAATCTGGTGGAAGTAATAAATGTTGTATATAAAGATTTTTTTTAGGTTTGTCTATAAAGATAAGTCTCCTTATTGTTAGTTCACTTGGAATAATTATTTTATAATTCGTATTATAATACATAGATCTAACAAAGCTAGATTTTAGGTTCAAGAACCAAATAATGCGGCTACTTGCTAATGCAGCTATTTTCAAGACAAAAAAATTATTGTTGATTAAAAGTATTTTTATGGTTAAAATTAATTTCATATTATGCTACTAACGAAAGATGTGTGTTGTGGGTGGTGATGGTAGTTCAAAGGGCATTTTAGTTCAAAAAACCATTTAAGGTTGTATGAATAATTTATTCAGTTTTATCGAGTTAAGATGATTCATCCAACAAGTTCATCGGCTTTATAATAAAATCAAAGTGTATTTGTATAGAATCGACGAAAGTTATCTTCTTCTGTTATTTATATTATAAATATGAAGTGGGGGACATTTAGCCTTCAAATTTTAAGAATAATTGTCTTGTTTGTTTTTGGAGAAGACTTTTACAGTTTTAAGGATATTAACAAAATGGGGATTTTAATTAAAATTCATGTTTTTTTAAGCATATTCACTTATAAGGAACGAAGTCGAACAAACAACTAGTCTACGGATGCTGGAATCGTTGGGTTTAGATGCAAAATCAAATTATAATGTTCCACTCGTTGAACATGAGTTATCCGCTTTAGTTTGTAATTTTTGTTACATTTTCATTTTCTTATTTCTTCTTACATTCTATATTCCATTACAAATAGTTAATTCGATCATTTAGTTATATCATTTTTATTCGTTTCAGACACATGCTGGGAAGTTTACGTAATTGAAATTTGCTTTAATTGAATATATCTACATCGATCTTTAATCTATTTTCGATCGTACAATGTATAAAATATAATAGGCCATACTGCCGATTTTCGCACTAACCATTTTTTAATAACTATAAATATGTCCAATCAACTTTTACCGAGTGAATGAATCACTTTATATGTTCTGTATCTGGCAACTGCGGATGTTGTAATTATTGTATTCGAAGTGTGACATACTTATTTTTATATATGAAATTATTTTTTTTAATTAATTTGTCAAAAAAATCCATGTCCAACTTACAGGTTATGCCAAACTGCTAGATATGTGGAAGCGCAGTACACATAACAACACATATTAATTAATAAAACAAAAAAGAAAACCTATTAATTAATAAAATTAAACATAAAAATAATTATCAAACCTGAATAACGAGCGACTTCATAATCGCATTCCTGAAGCGGTCAAGGGAGTAGAAAAAATATTAAGATTGACCGCATCTCGCAATAGCACGTCGATCAAATCAATGCTTCAAAAACTGACTATGGCTGTAGGATATTTGTGCAAAATATTCAGATGAAATAAACTATGAGTCCATCCTCTCACGTAAAACTCAGGAGCATACAGTGTTACTAAAATTAATGCCGTTGGGATATCAACATAATTCATTTACAATTTTAAAAAAATGCTTGGTCAAAAGCAATTCCCATTTGGGTGGAAGGGAATAACATTCGACCATGTCCATTTTAAAATTTGAAGAAACAATTGTTTTATTATTTCTCCAATACGAGCACATCAGACACTTCATTCGTAGATCAGATGACTGCATTATTTTCAAGAATATTACTGACTAAAGAGTTAAATAAAGTCACAGTACACCCACTGCCATGGAAAACGTGGGAATGTCGCATGGCAAATCCTAGCATCCTGTAGGCTTTCTGACATTTTTCAATGAGATTATTGTGAAAAGTTGGACGGCTCTCCATAGTTACACCGAGATCCCACACAGATGATATCTTTTCGAGCACCGTTTCATTTATCTCATAATTCTGTTCAAGGTCTTGTATGAGAGAGGTCATCATTGCGAATTTGCTTACATTAAATTGTAGTTGCTCAAACGCTACTGAGTCGATATCACTTTTTAAGAGCTCAAAAACAGATTGCTCTTCCATCCACGAGAATAAATCTAAATCAACAGAAGCGAACAGAAGTTAACGAGCAGTACAGACAGCTAAGGGTAAATCATTAAACATAATGTGAAACAAACGATGGCCTAAATTATTTTCTCTACACACAAACCGTAAACTATACGCATCAAAAATTACGAGAATTGGGATTGGATTTTTACTCCATCTACCGTACTGAACTCAGTATTGTGTCATCATTTGTTCAGAAATTTAAACAATCATTTATACATTAGCACGTTGTTCCAAAAATCTCTAAGAAGTCAGTTTTACGATCTAGAGAGTTTGGTCACAAAATCTGGAAAACATTAGGAATGTTGGTATTAATTTCGTCATTGATTCTAGATATTAGAGTCGCTTTACTTGGAATAGTTTTGGTGCTATATTAAAAGTGAAATTTTTAATAGCAAATTAAAATAAATAAAAGCAATTTTTTATATTTTCATTATCTTTTATTTTATTATAATGTTAACATTATTATGTTAACGTGTACACAAAAGCTGCAGAGCCAAAGGTCACGCATACATCACATGCCACCGTCATGCGCTTTATGCATAATATAAGTTTGCTTGTGAAAGTTGCAGTAGTGCTAAAAATCTATAATTGCATAATTTTGGTATAAAACAGTCGTTGCACAAGATTTATTTTCTACTATACTAATTTTGTTTTTTTTTTGGTTTACGTTTGCAACATTGCTAGTAAATTACTCAAGTATGAATTTTGTCGGTCAATAAAAGTACAGAAACAAACGAAAACTGATAAAGTGTTTGTTCTGATGTGCTCTTGTCGACTCAATATTTTATTGCTATGCGGTGAGAACTTTGTGATGGCCCTGAAACAAAGTTTCATAAAAGTATGGAAATTAACGGAAAAGAATAAAGTATTCGTTCTAACGTGCTCTTGTCGACTCAATATCTTATTACTATGCGTTGAGAACACTGTGCAAAAATAATATGTGGTGGTCTTGAAAGTAAGTTTCGTAATGTAAAAGTACGGATACAAAACGGAGGAGGTGAAGTATTAGTTGTAATGTAAAAGTACGGATACAAAACGGAGGAGGTGAAGTATTAGTTGTAACGTGCTCTTATTGACTAAATATCTTATTACTATGAGGTGAGAACCTTGTATAGAAATACTATGTGGTGCCCTTGGAAGTAAGTTACATAATGTAAAAGTATGGAAACATACGGAAACGGATAAGGTATTCGTTCTAACGTGCTCTTGTCGATTCAATATCATTACTATGTGGTGAGAACAGTCGACAGAAATATTATGTGGTGCTCTTGAAAGTAAGTTATGTAAAGTAGTCGTTTTCTAAAATTTATACATTAATTAACACACTATATTTTTAAAATTTTGCAACCTTTTTTATTGTTCTTCCGTGCAGTCCGCTATTTTTGCATCTACATTCATTAACTGCACATTCTGTCCAAACTTTTTCATGTTTTGTAATTGTAATGAATTTTAAGTGTTAAGTAACATAATTTAGTATGTTTGTCGAAATAAACTATCTAACTGTGACTCGAATATATTAACCAGATGAAGATAAGGCTGCTGTTGCGGAATTCTCGATTTCTCATGTCGAGCTATTACGAGCTTTTTTTAACACGGAAATTTTTGTGAATACCAGGTGTCATCGGGGCATTACGAATTAGAAAAACATTTAAATTAGTTGAATTGAAATGAGATTGTTCTATTCGAGGTTTATAATATCGATAACTTTTTAACTAAATTCACAAAAAAACAAGCAAATAAGTATGTATACGTTGGAACTCTTCTATGAGTTAAGTGTAACATATCGAAGGTAAAATGAAATAAGACAAGTAATAGTTAATACGAAAAAAGGAAATGTAGATTAAGGCAACTTTTGAACGCGCCAAGACGGGAGCTAGAATGTTATTTTCAATTTCATATTAAAATTTTTTAAAATTAAAATTAAAATTTTATCATCAAATTATTTCTTTATTTATCTACTTTAATGTATGTAATTGATACATATGGCGGACTTATTGCCACGAAAACAATCTCTTATAGCCAACTATAACACCAGTTCAGCCTCGTTCGACGAACGGTTGGGAATCGAATCCGGGTCCCCGTGGTGCCCTGCATCGTCATAGGTCTTGTAATTAAGTCAACACACCACAGCGATCGCAAGTAATAATTTATTAAAAGACGAGACCAACAAATTATGATATGTTGTATAGAATACTAATGTGTTAGATTAATACAATACTGCATTCGAAATCAGAGTTAAATATATTTGATTACTTTTTCGTATATGAAGAGAAAATCAACTATTAACACGAAGTATATGTCAAAACGATATTTTGTAGTTGTAGGTTTAAACAGTTTTGTTTCCTTTTCGATGTATGTAATTTAATGATACTGGGATGATCATAATTAAAATGTTCTCCAAAAGATATAACATTTTATAAACGTTTTAATTGTTTTCCTTTGGGGTCTTGGATGAATTCTTTCAGAGAAACTTCCAAATAATGTGTTTACGTAATTGCCGCAACAAATAAGAATAATATTCTTCATAACCAAATATATTTTGTTAGTTGAAGTATATTAAAAGAATTTATCGAAAAATTGTAGTATTTATTTTTTTCATGCAATTTCTATTCGTCCCAACTTCTATTCTTCCTTTAATCGTTAATGTCAAAGACAAAACTTTTTTAAATACAATTTTATTACTGCGTGATACTGAATACTCTATATATTTCAAATTAATAGATTTTAATCGCTTTAGCACTGTCAAAGTTAAAATAATCAAAATAATTCGTTGATACCTTGCACAATACTTGTCGAAATTTTCCTTTATGAGGGGAAGAATACATTCCCGTTCCAGTGATGTGAGTGAGTATGTCGATACTTTATTCATCTTATCCTTTCTCATGTTTTTACAGATGTGTACAATGTGAGGCAAAGTTACATTGTCCATATTGAAGATCCACCGAAAATACTTGAATTTTTCAATAATGTTCGTTGGATACATAAGATACATATGGATGTGGATGAACGAGATAAAATTCTTTAATGTAATTAAAATTGGCAAAACCCTCGGCTGACATTGGCAATTAGAAAAAGTATTCACTCTAAATTGGTAGCATAAATTGATTCTGTTAAAGTTTGTTAGATTAATTACACTTTCAAAATCAGAATTTAATAATTTGAATATTGTGATACGAATAAAAAGAAAGAAAAAAATATTAATACGAAGCCTTTCAATAGGATTAGTAGGATTGATAACGTTAGAGATACATACTAAAATAAAATAATACTTGAAGGGAGTGTTATTTCATTACCACTCCCTTCAAACGACACTCTCTCATTGAGTAAAGTGCCTTCAACTTGAAAAGAAAAAAAAAACTAAGGGAGAGAAAGAAATGTAACCATGAAAAGTACTCTTATATATCTTTAATTTCTATTTCACATTACTTAGCAAATTTATCCATTCAGACTTATATAGATATTAGTTAAGTAGGATATACTGGATGCTTGGTATAACAGCCGATTTCTGTAAGATAAAGGAAATGATACAGTTATTATTAAATGTTTTTTCGAGTTTATTTTTCACGAATTTTCTGTATATAACAATGACACTTTTAAATGTGATAATGATTGAGAAAATGTTGAAAACAAAAAACAAACTTATTTAAAAAAATTATTTCCCTGTGATCAAGGTTCACGTATAAAACTAATTATTTTTGGCGTTCTTTACCTTAAAAGAAAAAAAGAAACCCTTATAATATCTCTCAAAATATGCAAAAAATATGTCCCCCTCCCTTACTTTGGAAACTACTCAATCTAAAATTATGAAAAAGATAAGAGTGTTTAGAAACTCACGCAAAGATTATAGGAAAATTACAGCGATGATTCTAGATGTCATAATTTAAAAAACTTTCCCTATGTTTCCATGCCTACGAATGATATAGTAGGCACATATTCACATTTTTCTGTTTTCAGAGCCGATTTTCTCAGAAACTATGCGACACAGAAAATTGAAAATTGGCATAGAAAATATTCGTATAACAGTTAAAGAGGAGATAAAAGGTCTCACATTTTTTTCTCACTTTTAAATTGCATACTTAAAAATATTCCAAAAATATGCAAAAAAATATAGCATATCGCCTGCTTATTTTTGAAACTACTGAGCCAAAAGTCTTGAAAAAACGCATTGCAAAATTCGACTAGAAGATTACAGAAAAACTAGTGATTAACCTAAGCTTTATAATTGTTGAAATATGCGCCATGTGTTTAAGCCTGTGGAAGACATAGTATATAATATGCTATAGCATTGAATATATTTGGCGTTAATTTGTGTTTACGTGATAATTATTTCTACTTTCTTTAATTTCTTTACCACGACCTAGGTTTCGTTGTATTACAACATCTTCAGGTGGGATATAAACCTAGGTCGTGGTAAAGAAATTAAATAAAGTAGAAATAATAATACATCACGTAGTTTCATTTTAATGCTATAGTATATTTACTTGTGAAATATTAAAATTTGTAAATAGTTTAATATTATATACGCTTAAATGTTTATAAGGGCTGAAATGTGCACGAACCTTCGTAATGTGTGTTAACCAATTTTCTACTACCTTTTTTTTTTTAATAAAATAAAAGGTAGTTGAGTTTTGTTATGTAGCAATAAAAAGTGTGGTAGTAATGTAGTAGGGTTGTCTCAAAAATAAAGTATAGGGTAGATCACAGAAATTTCCGTGCTACAACAATTTCATCAAATTAGATAACAGAGCATGGATGTACGTAATAGTAATAGTAAGAAGCTAATAAATATTTGTAACAGGATTCCGGAGAACTAATTTTAATGAGATCGGTCTATTAGTTGAAGCTATTGGATCAGGTGAGGGATACATACACATGTCGATTTCTAATCAGTATAAATATTTTCATATAGCTACTCCATTCGACATTAAGAAAAAGCTTAATGACTATTTATATATTATGGCTTTATCTTTGAGCTCCAAAACTATTTAATAAAAAAAATCTGTAAATATTATAGAATGTATTAAAAGAAACCTATATGAGATATTATTGGACGTGTTATAGAATGGGAATTTTACAAAAAAATGAAACCGACTGAGTGTGCATAAGGTATGAAGTACGTATACATAATCATCTATATCTAGTAAATAAATTGAAATTGTGGTTACAATTTAACAGAAATAAATTTTGAATAAAAATTCTTGTGAGCATTTCACAAGAATTTTTATTCAAAATTTACTAACTAGAAATAGAAAGTAGAATTTTTTAAGTTTTTCTAACCAACCGTTGAAAAAGTAATAGAGAAGGGAAATTTAGCGGATAAGCAGCACATCAATTCGAAACTTTACATTTCGCAAACGCAGCCTAAAATGGAAAACTAGTAAATGGAATCTTGAAAATTTTCATCAGAATCCGAAGGCTTTATTTTAAAAGACTTATCTAATGAAAACCGCATCGACGGCATGTGCGAAAAAGAATTTTGATTATTGTTTTACGTATATTTTTGCGACATATTAATTGACAACCCTATCCGAAGCACGTATTTGCAAAATTTCAAGCACAAAGATATAAAGCTGTGACAGACTGTTGACATGGCGGAGTATTAAGGGTTCCTTATTTGAAAAATGAAATCTAAGTAAAAAATATTTTTATCATCTTCAATTTTTGTTTTTAATTTCCAGAATTATAACTGAGAAACACATTTTTTAATTATGACAGAAATAGTAAATGGCAGAATTTGTCATGTCTTACGGGAAACGGCCTTCACGTTTCACATTTCTTACTAATTCGAAATGTTTACTATTGGCGCGCCGATCTAGGCTCTTGACCCTTTTTTGGTCATATGATTCTTACAAAGCCATGTGTCATATTACGTAAATACCTTCTGCAAAGAGTATCTTCATATTCTCATAGGAAATTATATGAAACACCTTTTGATTTACGAGGCGCTCTGCGTTATGGTGACGATGCTTTTTTTGAAGTACTATCGTGTTTCATGATGATTCGTCTTTCCTCATCAGTCGAACACGCCGTGTTTATACCTTAGCACGCAAATGATCTAGGACGCATGCCTATATGTCATATTAAATTGACGTGTTGCAACTTAAAATATGGACACCTCGTTTACATCATCAGCTTCATAGACAAGGCCTAGGCAACAATAGGGCACGCGTATTTATTTATAAAATACAACGATTTTGTAATGTATCGTTTGATTCGCAATGGTAATTGCACGCAATCAGCATTAATGGAAACGTTGAAAGTAATTAGATTACTCTCAAATTGTAATGTGCCTAGGAATTACGTTAAAATTTGGTCCATTTTGCGTACTTTTCTGGCAATACATTATGAACCATCATCATCAAACCACACCAATCAACATTTATTTCTGAAGCAAAATTATAGTACTTTAGTTACTTTAATGGCTCTCAGATCAAGGGCTATTTCAAGCTTATCTAGCTCAGATTAGTTGATTAGTTCGTACGATGATATAGTTATTTGTATAAAGCGTACAATATTATAGCTATTAAATGTATTGCTAGTTGAATATTGTGGGATAAGAATTCTCTTGAACCCATAAATTTGACTATGAGATTAGTATTTGATGTAATGAAACGTCACTACGATAAAATGCGGTTTGTTGGGATATACTTGCTTTCTGATATAAATGAGCTGTAGATGATACAATTAATAAAAAATAAGAAGGAATATTTAAAAATTATATCTAGTTATACTAAACGATAGGTATAAAAATACATTTCACAACTAAGAGCGAGAGTAATTATGGCGAGACATGACGGGCAAAACACGTGCGTCCTAAGCCAGGTCAAGCATTAATTTAATGCGTAATTATCTTAAAATGTATGTAATCATATAATAATAATATATATTTATCACGACGTAATAAAAGGGTACTGAATATAATTAAAAAAGCCTTAAAATATTTCTTGTTCAAAAAATTCTTTATTTTTAACATCGTTGGGTAACTGCATATGAACAGAAATGGTACCAAATAAATCAAATATTTGCAAAGATTAATTTCAAGGAGTTACATTTTTATTGCAATGAAATTCGTGGTTCAGTGGTGGGTTAATTCTGTTTTAAAAAGTCACATTTAAGGGTATTGTGTTCAGTTGGATCGTTAGCAATAAATGGTATATAGCAGTTAGGGAACGTAAGTTAGCTAATAATTTTCCATGGTAATTTGTATTTAAACAATTTAAGGATGTCTGTGGCAATAACCATAATTTTAGATGTACGAGGGGTGCTTCACAAATAATTCGCCGAACTGATTTCGTCTTATTCCTTATACACTGCTTGACCATATAAAAATAACATAAATAGAGTGTAATTAGTGGGAGTTATCTTCATCTGTGTATAAGAAGACGAAGTGACCACAAGAAAATAATGAAAACGAAGTAAAAGATGTTACAAGTACCTTTCTTCACATACCTATCTATAATGGAGATACAAGCAGACTTGATGAAAATGCTGGCGAATTATATCGCGCCCTAATTTACAGTCACATATTGGTACAAAGAGTTTAAACTGGACAGAATTTTGTTGTCGAAGACATAATGCGAATGGATAGAAAATTTACCGTTAGAGTTCAATCAAAATCACAGGACTTTTATATGGAAGTATTGCATAAAAGTATTTTTTGCCAGGGAAAAATATCACTGAATTGGTTTTGAAAATATTGAAAGAGGGTAAAAGAAGAAGCAATTCGATATTTTAAGGTTTCGTAATCTATTAAGCTGCTTCCGAAAAAAAATTGGTATGATTTGTTACAATGGATGAAAATTGTCTCTATAAATTTAATATCGAGACGAAATAGCAATTAGTGATTTAGAAAAAACTGTCATCGTCGTCCATAATAAAATTAGTCACAAAAATTACTCCAAATACTTTCCAGTCCTACTCGACTGGAAAGTATTTGGAGACAATTTTTGTGATATAGAAAGTATAATCACTGTGCTTATCTAGATAAGGGAGTTATTATTACTATAAGAAGTAAACAAGAACGTCAAAGGGAAAATTCGGGCAAAACTGCGAGTGGGAGTTCTTTCTTTTATTAAGACTATAAACCAACTCATAAGATCGACGTTGGGATTATTTCCTTATTCAGCTACCTTATTTCCTAGTGACTTCTACTGCCTTCCACGGCTAAATGTATACCTACAAGGAAAATATTTCAAGACAATAACGGAATGATGGATACGCTTGAATTTTTTTTAACAGAAAAAAAGATTTTAAAGAAAGTATTTGAGCTTTAAGGAAACCGTGGACTACATATAGATTTATAGGGAGGCTATATAGAAAAATAAATTTATTTTTTCTGTCGAAAATGTATATTGTTAGTCGTTATCATTGCTTTCTTGTCACTCCTTGTACATAGCTTGTTTGTGACGATTATTACTTTTCCGACTCGTATTAATATTTGTAATAATTGTTTATTACAAATTAGTTAAGGTAAGAACCAAATTTATTTTTTTCAAGGCTACTCTTCATGTAAAAGTTTCCATCTGTATATTTACAAAAAAAAACCTCTTAACTTTTATCGTAATTAACAAAATAAAATAATTTTTGAAAAGGAAATATATGAATTTTAGGCATTTTTTGAAATAATATAACTATGCTATGAATCATAAAATATCAATTACTGCTTTCCGTTAAGCAACATTCTACCTAGCAGAATCTAGGATTTATCAGGATGTATAGAGGTAGGATTTATAGAGGTAGGAGACTATGAATACATCTCAGTTTGCAGGTTCAGAAAATGTGCATTTTAAATAAACCTTTTTTTAAATTATTCTATGGTTAGAAAAGTTAATAGATATAGAGTAAAATAGACAACATATAAGGAATCATAAAAATTAAAACTGACTTCGCGAAGCAGAAAATTCAAATAACGTGTTTTAAAAAAGAATTGATAAGATAAATACTTTATAACTAAATTTAAAAATTATCAATAGAAGATTTAAAATTATTTTATTTATTTTATAGTTATATAATTTATAAAAAAATAACTTAATTATACCTTTAATTGTTTCTTTATTTAAACGAAAACAAATATACGAATACTCGGTTCAAATTGTTAACAAATTTCTTTTCGATATTGTTCAATAAAAATATGACCTTACTACATGCGTTACAATATTATTAGCGTAAAGCATAAAATTTTTGATCAGTTACGGTATTTGTTTTATGGTAAAGTGATATGCCTTTTATATTGTTAATGTCACTATCTTGACCAATACACGATAAAAGTTATAGCGAGTTTAAGTGTTGTGAAATAAAGAATATTCCATTTTTTTAAAATTTACTTGAGAAATGTGGAGGGCGGATTGTAGACCTACTGGACCCAGAGTAACTTAAAGATTACTTCTTATACTATTACAATTTAGTTAACATAGAATTAGTTTGTTGATTAAAAATTAATTAAAACTTATAATTAACAAATTAAAAAATAATACTTCCTTTCCAGACACTCGTGGATTATAAGGTCTCTTGGCAAACAAGGTCCATGAAAAATTTAAATCAAATATTTTGGAAAATTAATTATTTGAAATAAGAAAAGGAACATCAAACATAAACTTTGTTTTATTAAGAGACTAAAAAAATGTAAACATTCACATTTCTAGTAAATTATTCTAATATTTAAATCTGCTTTTGAAAACTTTTTTGTCGACTTTATTAAAGTAAGGAAGTCTAGTGCCCTACTAGACTTCCTTACATGTGACAGAAATTATACCTTTTTGGCAACAAAAACGAATTTAAATTCAGCCATCTGGAAAAGGATATAAAATAATGTGATAATGTTCGCGTCAAAGTTATTTATATAAAAGTATTATGTTGCATATACACATTTCTTTAGAGAAAGCACCTTGCTTTGAAAATAGTTTATAATCTTCTTCTCTAACGAAGCCCACGAATTTTTCGTGCCATCATTAAAACTCTTGAAAATTTCGAACTTTACATGGCTCAACTTTAAATTCATTGGTCTTATTAAGCGTAAGCTTAAGGCTCTCTATCACATATACAAAAGTCATTTCACAATGTGTGGATGGGTATTTCCAATGGTTTAATTAAAATTAAACATAAATAAGTAATGTAAAAGAGATAATATAATAAGTTTACACACACACACACACACACACATATATATACGCACGAGCGAAATGCGCCCGCTGTACTCCAATTAAGGTAGTTGTGTAAAACACGTTGACGACGAAATTTGTTGAATTTTTTATATATAATTCAAACTATAAATATTTGACTTATTTAAAAAGTTATAATTATATATCTTTTAATTTTGGTAAAAATAGCTCTCCAAAATTATACAGTTAACATTAGAGGAAGCGTAGTTATGTCACAAGATTTTAAATTTTATTTAAAAAACCCGTCGAGTGATTTGTATAGAAAAAGTATATATAAAATAATGTTATATTTAAATTTTGAAAAAGAACATATTTACCGTTTAGTTTTGGTAAAAATCGCTCCTAAAAATTGTACAATTTACATTACAGGAAAAGTAGGTATTTCACCACACTTCGTTTTATTTAAAAAAACGCAATAAAAAAAGCAAAACTCATTTTTTACAAACTGTTAAAATGATGTTACGAGTATTTTAACAGTTTGTATAACAAAAAAATAATTTTCAATTATAAATTTATAATAATTTTTGTCTATAGCTTCCTAACATTGTAAGCAAACCTTATAACTTACTTTTCACCCACTCTAATTGTCGTATTTATTTGAATATTTGCGACCTTATGCAATTCTAGTAACAATACAGCAATATGGTACTATCGAGTTGAAATACTGATGGAGGAGAAAGGTGATTATGGGAATATCTCAACCAGTAAACTCATTAAGTTTGGGTTTGTTTGTTTGTCATAATGGGTGTGTACATTTTTAACTTTTTAACTACCATATACATTTTAATTATTATTATTGTGTTTGTGGTCTTATATATCGCTGTTTCCTTCTTAGAAACTAGTGATTTTTTTCTAATAACGAACCGATTCAAATGCCAGAACGGTTTTTGATTCAACTACCTGATTTATATTATGAATTAATTTCCCATCTTATCGAACCGGTACTTTTTCATCCTGCGAGTCTCGTTTTTATAGCTTCGGTTTTGATGATGGCTATCCTTTTAATTGTTCTTAAGAGAACTTACATTACATATTTATTATGTCTGACTACGTCTGCATTAAAATTAACGCCCAGATGTACAAATAATAAAATGCGTAGATTAATGGCGTAATACTTCTAGTTATCTTGGAATCACTTAATTGTTAGATGTAACTGAACGAATAAATTATATTGATCAGATTTTAAATTTTAGTTCATTTGGGGTAAATAAATCCAATAATTAATATTTTATATTATAGAAACCACGTATATTCAGATGCAGTTAAATCATGATTGTATTAAAGGATCTTGCGTGCTAATTAATTTACTTGATTATTCATTATCTTCCAATAAATTAAACATCAGTAGATATACAGAGGATGCGCTCGATATGGAATGGAACTAGGGTTTTCTAGACAATAGGATTTCTACTAAGATTCTTGGCTAGGTACATTTTACTTGCTAATATACGAAACCACATAATGTGAAACTTGAAAGTTAGATATTAAAGTACATGATTAAATGAATTTATATTAATATTTAAACATGTAATATTAATAAGAAATATTCGTTGTGTATTTTCATTAGAAGATTGAATCAATGAATTTAGTAAATCAATAAACTGTTTAATATTGAGTTTATAATAAAAGTTACAAATACATCGTAAAATTGAACGTTATTTGCAAATATACGTTATATTAATATACGAGGTAAATCGAATAATGGATGAGATTCAAACGTATTTTTTCGATGAACGATTAAAAGTGTGACGTTACTATTATATTTTTTAGCAGATATCAGTTTGGTTCAGGCAAGCTCATTTAATTGTACATGTTTCTGTATTTACACAGATTTTATAATCATTTTTAGATAAAGTAATTTAGGATTATGAACAGCAGTTGGGTAATGAGTCTCATGATACTTATGTTCAGTTAACAGCTAATATATTTAACATCTGTACTTGGTTTGATTTCAGTTCAACTTTTTGTAGCCTGAATTTAAATTATTGAAAAAAAAGAAAAGTTGAAAGTTTTGCCATTATTTGGTATATGAATATCCTGTTTTCGATTGGTCGAAGATATTCAAAGAACTTCCAGCAGATGCATAACCTCCTCTGACAATGTAATTTCCGGTTTAAAAAGCCTTTCTGAACTTTTATTAAAGCAGTTTAACAATTATTTTATTTATTTTTAATAAAAGTGCATCTTTAATGTTATTTATTTAAGGTTATTTACAGTAAACTAGGTATGTAGAAATAGAGTCCTACGTACCTAATTTATTGTTAATAAAATGGTAAATAAGTCACACTTCTTTTCTTCATAGGGTTAGTAATTTAACTGGTTAATTAAGGTAGTTATCGTGTAAATAGTGTTGTATTGTCGACGAAATTCGTTGCATTTTTGATATATTATTTAAACTACAAATATCTGTCTTATTTTAAAATTAAAAATTATTTACCGTTTAGTTCTGTTAAAAGTCAATTGTTCTCAAAAATTGTATAATTAACATTAGAGGAAAAGTAGTTATTTTACCACGCTTTTAATTTTATTTATAAACCCCGTTCAGTGATTTGCCTAAACAAAT
The DNA here is from genome assembly GCA_039881145.1 of Druceiella hillmani. Classification (NCBI taxonomy): domain Eukaryota; kingdom Metazoa; phylum Arthropoda; class Insecta; order Lepidoptera; family Hepialidae; genus Druceiella; species Druceiella hillmani. The sequence continues at coordinate 17,174,502 of JAYKKI010000043.1, forward strand.
AAGTCAATGTAAAAAGATGTTTTATTACAATTTTGAAAAAAAATTAACCATTTAGTTTTGGAAAAGTTGCTCTAAAAATTATACAATTAGCATTACAGGAAAATAGGTATTTCACCGCACTTCATTTTATTAAAAAAAAACGGAAAAATAATTTTTTTAGAAACAGTTAAAGAAACAGTTATATTAACACTTTGGAAAAACAAAAAAATTTTCAATATAAAAATTTATAATAATTTTTGGATTTTATTGTCACACGACAATTACCTTAAAGGCAACGATTTATGGAAAGGATCATATTTTTATACACACCTTCTGTACATTGATTAGGCGAAAAAGATAAACAAACGACTTTGTGACTAAATAAACACAAAATTAACGGAAATTTGACCATATTTGTATTTGCCAAATTTTTTATTTTATAAATCATAATTTTAAGATACAAGTCGATGAGGATAGAAAGGAATGTGGAAATTGATCGAGTTATGAATACATTTAATATTTGTGATAAGGATGGAAATGTGAAATTGTGACTTTATAATTCTCATGTTATTCTATAGGAGCGAATGAGACGGCAACATATTCCTATTCTATCCCCGTCATTAAATGTGGAAACTAAGAACTCGCTAGTTTATTCAGGAACTTTTATATTTTTTTTTAATTGATAGTTTCTGATTATCCTGTATTTTCATGACAATTTAGCAAACACAACAAATTTATCACCTACTCAAATTTATATTGAAAAAATTTATTTTCGCGATTAAATTTTAAATTGCAATTGAAGGCTACTTTATAGATAGATTTCTGAACCCTTCACATTTCCGGTTTGCTATTACTATTGCGCTAGGTTAAATATTGAATATAATTTTTTTATGACTTTGATATATACATGTGTATATCGGGTAAGAAAGGTATTTGCGTTGATTGGACATTAGAATAAAGTTGTGAGTCTGTTGTTTTGCCTCTCACATGATTTCCCTCCACGCTTGTTGCCGGCATGCTTATAAAACGTTCCGTTTGGCGCGCAGTGGTCTCAGTCACTGTTATATCTTCGATGCCGCCAGTTTGAGAAGCGATGAAATAATTTTCTCACTTCATTCAGACCGTCAACGAAAGTAATTTTATACTATAATAAACATGCATTTTAAATATACGAACGAATTTGAGAATCGTTTTTTAATTTTATTGCGTAACAATAGACAATGGGTTTAAGTGTTTAATGCGGTTTTACTGTTAATATTTATTTTTTTGTGTTTTATTTTAAACAGTGCATAATTTGTTTTTTTTTTGTTTTTGTAGGAGTAGATTTTTGTGGACACTTATTTTTATTGTTTGCTTGGTGAGTTTAATTTATCAATATATTTTAACACACATCATTCTTATTTAACTTGTTGACTAATTTTCAAGTTTATAAATTTATTATTTGAATTTTTGAACTTATTTTTTGGAAATTATTTTTTCAATAAATAATTCTTTGATTGGTTTTATGTTTGCATGCCCGTTTTTATTTTGTTTTAACTTTTTGGGGTTTCAGAAAGAATGTAATTAAGGTAAAACATGATTCCTCATAAACCGATTTTCGTTTTAAGGACATGTCCATAATATAAAAAACGTTTTAAGAATTTGTTATTACTTAAATATAAGTTTTATACAAGGAAGTAAAATAAAAACGATATAAAAATTAACGAGTTTATGTTGTGTAACAAGAGTTAGATTGGGAGAAAAGAACACGGCCTATACTTAATTATAATAAACCGAGGTAAATCAAACTTATTTAAAAAAAATAGGTCATGAAATGGATCAAATATGTCACGAAGTGTGATAATACCAAAAAAGGGTGGCTAACAGTAAAATAATCGTTCTTTTGAAGTATTATATTTACATATGTGCTTCATTAAGTGAAAATAAGTGCATAATCGATACATATTCGTTTTACATTTCTGATAAGTAATGTAACATCGACGTCGAAATTTTTATTATAACTGCGGTGAAAGTGTTCGCGTTTCTCCACATATTCTAATTAATGTTTAAACGATTTACATTAAGCTATTCTTAAACAATCCGTTTGTTTAATGCCAACTAGATTCTCTTATCTATGATTTGGTGCTGCTTGTTGACCGTTTTGATTTGTAAAATCATTTCATTTGAAAAATCATCGGAGAAATAATCTATCAGAATAAATTTATAATACAGGGTAATATAATAGTATAATTACATATATATATATATATATATATATATATATATATATATATATATATATATATATATATATATATACCTATCTTCTAAAATAGGATGTATATTACCTATATGCAAATTTCAATGAAATTCATCGGGCCGTTTAAGCGTAAAAAAAGGAAAACAATTAAATACACAAACACTTTGCTTATTTTCTAAGTAATACCCTGTTAAAAACGAAATCTATTTTTTTGATTCTATTCATTGTGTTTCTTATATTTATAACATTAATTGCACCTAAACTATAAAAGTTAAACTTGGGAAGTGTTGTGCCTCATGATGTGTTGTTTGAGAAGCCTGACGGTTTGTCGTGCCTCATTTCGTTTTGATTCTCCATTGATATAGTGGGTCTTTATATGGGTAACGTCTTACATTACACTGAGAAGTTACTACATGATAACGTTCAACTATTTAGCCTTATGTTACGTGATCTTTCTACTGTGGGGAGTATTGTTTAGAAATTGCTGTTGGCACATCATTTCTAGAAATCAATTACTTCCATGCTAGATGCGCCCATTAACAGTTATGAAGGCCGCTTACAATTAAATTAAAAACGTTTATATTTTTGGCAAATTTTTGTCTTAATTTTGGCAATCTTTTGTTTAATGTATTTATTCAATACATACAAACCTATATATATATATATATATATATATATATATATATATATATATTTAGTGTTTATTGCTTTAAAATAGGAATAAAGTCGAAAAAAACTAATTGGAAAGCCATTTATTAGCTCGTTTTTTATAAAATAGCATATTACATGAGCCGGCTCTTGTAACTATCCAAAACAAGTTTTAGTAGAAGTTTTTTCAATTGAAAAAAAATAAACAGAGAAATAATAATTTTTAAAGTTGACTTTTTCCTCCCGTAATTTAATTCCTGCATTAAGAATATTAATGTTATAACTATAAACCGGAAAGTTCAAAAATCATGATCATAAAAGTAAAATTTATTTGTGATGTTAATGCCATTATTAAGTTAGATTTTCTTGTGTAAATAAATCTTTTAAAGATTCTTCGTGAAGTGCTAAATGGTGTTAAATAAGACGTATTTGATGACAGTATAACTTTAAATTGATCTGTTAATTATTCGTTATGCAGTCATGATGGCGCAGTAGTGCAAGTAGGCTTGTGTTACTAGTCACGTTCTATTTATGTACACTTTTCGTTAGACATAAAATGTGAAATTATATAATTAGAACTGAATGTGTGTAGTTAATATCTTGAGAATATAGGTTATTTACATGACGAGTTGTGTCTATGATCTATATTACTTATGAATAGCTTCGTACAGTTTTTTTCGAAAACATTGTCTTTTTGGACATTCAAAAGGGAAATAAATTCGTATTGTTTAAACGAAACTAATTTTTTAGCTCACTCACAATTAGTGCCGGTATTTTAAACTTTGTCAATACATTAAAAATTGCTAGTATTTTTTACGTAATTTAAGCAAAACTAATCGACAATGCGAAATTTCGCCAGAACTCTTTCGTAAAAGTAATGCTTATCGGAGGTTTATGTTACACGTTTTGTGGCCAATTGAGTAGATCAATTAATAACGGTTGAAACTTTGTCAATTTAATAATTATACTAATTAAATTTTCGCAAATATGTTGAACTGACAGAGGAAATATATGTAATATTTCCTCTGAAAGAGGAAATATATTTAAAGTTTCCTGTTTCAGTGACTAACAGGAAGAAAACATTTCTTTTTTCGATTGAGTATTAGTAAGAAAAAATATTTTATTGTCGTATATTTCCTCTTTCGATGTAATGCTGGCAAAAACATACCTTATATTCATATATGCCCTCGTTCAGATATTAGCAGAAAAAATATTTTATTGTCGTATATTTCCTCTTTCGATGTAATGCTAGCAAAAACATACCTTATATTCATATATGTCCTCGTTCAGATAGCAGAAAAAATATTTTATTTTCGTATATTTCCTCTTTCGATGTAATGCTAGCAAAACATACCTTATATTCATATATGTCCTCGTTCAGACATTAGCAGAAAAAATATTTTATTGTCGTATATTTCCTCTTTCGATGTAATGCTGGCAAAAACATACCTTATATTCATATATGTCCTCGTTCAGATATTAGCAGAAAAAATATTTTATTGTCGTATATTTCTCTTTCGATGTAATGCTAGCAAAAACATACTTTATATTCATATATGTCCTCGTTCAGATATTAGCAGAAAAAATATTTTATTGTCGTATATTTGTCTTTCGATGTAATGCTAGCAAAAACATACCTTATATTCATATATGTTCTCGTTCAGATAGCAGAAAAAATATTTTATTTTCGTATATTTCCTCTTTCGATGTAATGCTAGCAAAACATATCTTATATTCATATATGTCCTCGTTCAGACATTAGCAGAAAAAATATTTTATTTTCGTATATTTCTCTTTCGGTGGAATTTAGCAAAATAATGTTTTATTATCCTATATTTCCCTTTCGATTGAATATCAGCAAGAAAAAATATTTTATTATCATATATTCTTCTTTTGATTCAGTATTAGTAAGAAAGATATTTTATTCTCGTATATTTCCTTTGTCGATGGAATGTTAGCAAAAACCTCCCTTATATTTATATATTTCCTCTTTCGGTTGAACATTAGCAAGAAAAAATATTTTATTGTCGTATATTTCTCTTTCGATGGAATGCTAGTAAACAACTATTTTATTGTTCTGTATTTCTCTTTCGATTGAATATCCGCAAGAAAAAACCTTTTATTATCATATATTCTTCTTTTGATTCAGTATTAGTAAGAAAAATATCTTACTGCCGTATATTCCTCTTTCGATAGAATGTTAGCAAAAAAATATTTTATTGTCGTATATTTCTCTTTCGATTGAATATCAGCAAGAAAAATATTTTATTATCATGTATTCTTCTTTTGATTCAGTATTAGCAAGAAAAATATCTTACTGTTATATATTCTTCTTTCTATTGAATATCGGCAAGAAACAAAATTTATTCTCATATATTCCTCTTTCGATAGAATATTAGCAAGAAAAAATATCTTACTGTCATTTAATCCTCTTTCGATTAAATATTAGTAAGATGAAAATACATATTGCCTCTTTTAGCCAGTTTATGATTTTAAAAAGTGTCTCCGTCAGTCCGGTTTGTGATTGAACTTAAGTGTTTTTTTTTTCATTTTCTTCTTCATTATAGTCTCAGATATGATTAGTATAAAATGAGATTTATGTACACTTGAAATGTGATCATAGCGTATTCAATATAATAAAAATATGTTGTAGTACTTCGGCTATCAAATGTTATTAATTTCAATCTATCAGGCTTTATTAATCGTAAAGTGATAAAGAAGTACATTGACAGTGAACTTATTTTCTAAGTAATAAATTTGACCTGTAAGAATAGTAGTGAGCGGGCGCCGGAATTAACTCGTTTCGTAATGAATACTTGCCAACTTCCGATTACCGTGACTCTGTTCGTTACGCCCGATATCTATGAGAGGGAATCATTGTTTAAAATGAAAATATTATTTTATGAAGAAAATTTCAATTTTTTAATATTTATCAAATAACTATAAGTTTCTGAATTTTTGAGTACTCGTTAAGGTTCATTGAAGTCTCTAATTGTCAAATCTTGGAATTGGTATTTCAATTATTCAATGTAATGAATATGACGTTCGTTTCTTGGGTTCTATGATATTATTTTTGAAGAAACGATAAATAAAACTTACCGAAAATTTGGTTCAAAATTATAGGACAAAAATAGAATACCTTTTTTGAAAAGAATGTTATTAAAGAGTTTCGAATAAATATTCTGTAAATATTAAAACTCGAATACGCAAGAATATTAAATAGGTTTGAAATATACAAGTAGACTCATAATTGTATGTACATTTAAAACTTAAAAATTGACTAGGATTTGATTAAGTATGAAAATTGTATAATTTGTCAAAGCCTCTCTGCAATACTGACGGCATGTAGGTATGAGTAGTATCTACATAACGTGAGTTTAACCCTTACATACTCATAAATATCTTTGAGTATCTTGTGAGACCTACGTATCTGACTAGTTTTATTTGAGTTGATAGATTAATAATTTTTTATTTGATTTCTTTAAAAAATATTGAAATCCCCGAAAAATTCTTTGTTTTTGATTTCTTGGGGTCTCAGAAATTCTGATGTGTCTGAAGTTCGGAATTCCACAGGTGTGCTTCACATTTGGTGTTAATGATTGAACATTTCAATTTCATCAACTGTTTAGGTTAGAATTGTCTTCTCAAGAGATGGAACTTTGTGTTGAAATTGGATTTCAAAGATTTTTTTATTTCTAAGTTTTTCGTTTCTTATTTTCTCTAGCAATATATCTGAAAAAATCATTTGACGAATATATTTAAATGATTTGAAGTTTTCTATTATCTGTTTGTGTATTTTATTACTTGAAAAAATTAGCTTAGTTCTTGTTTTGAGAATCAGTCTATTGATATATGATTGCCGAATTACATAAATGAAATTTTATTATAATTTGTTGCATGTCTTTTTAGTAATTTATCAAAAATAAGGGAATTGCTAAAAAGAATGAAATGAAACACAGATCCCCGCTTCTTAATGGCGACTGCAATGTTAATGTATATTATCTTCAAAAAGCGGAAGAAGATATAAATATATTTTTTTATCGTAATGTAGTACAGCGTTTGAGTTTACGCGCCGTCGAGGTCGTGTTGTGCAAGTCCCGTCGTGTGCATTCTTGTAGATGGAAAATATTGCACTGCACTTGCTAAGTCATTGTCAAATATTTGGTTTATTTTTTTACTTAAGCATTTTTATGAACTGGGGCCGTTTAGTACTATTTGGAACGAGGCTAACTTATGTTTTGAAAGCGTATGTTCGATTCTTGAAAATCGTGTTTAGAATCACTTTAATTTAGGTTTGCTGATGTTGGTGTTTGTCCAGTTATAATTTCTCATGTTTTGGTTAAGGCTGCATATTCGGAATAATATATATTAGGGCACGTAGTAAAATTTTAGGTTGTAGAAATATTAAGTTACTGAATTAACTAAAATTAAGATTTTTTACGAAATATACATTACTATAACTACGTTTTCTTTTATTTTAATTTCACGACTGTTTACAGCTTTTTAGCTAATTTTTAATGTGTTAATGAGTGCCAGATAACGATAATCGGTTCGAATTTCAGGTCTCTAAGTATTTAAAAAGGGAAATGTAGTGCTGAATCTTTTTTTAATTAAATTTCCATTACCAAGCCATAAATTAATAAAGGACAATATTTTTTCAGTTATAAATCGAGAAACACAATTGGTTTTCACCAATCGTTAAAGAGCTTGAAGTGAAACAGAAAAATTGGTTTTCACCAATTGTGTTTCTGGATTTATGACTGAATAAATATTGTCCTTTATTAATTTATGGCTTGGTAATTGAAATTTAATTAAAAAATTAATTCTGCACAATATTTCCCTTTTTGGATACTTAGAAACTTGAAATTAATTCTTCAAACAAAAATAACATATTTTAAACAATGACATGGGTAAAGCAACCTAAAATCGGATTATTTCCAAATCGATTACATCTTTTTATGAAATGATATTTCAAAATAAACAAAACTATCGAACCAAGTAATGAACCTGATACAAATTACGCTATAATTTGATACTAAATACATCAAAAATATATTTGCGTAATTTAATAATAATGGATGGGTTCAAAAGGTTACGTGTTAACGTATATTTTCTATGTCTATTTTATAATTGCAATCACCTATTTTGTTTTTTTGACACCTGTCGTGCCTACTATTGTAAATTTAAATTTAATGAAACAATAGCAGTTGAATAATACGAATATTCGATCCTCGATATACGATTCCGCAGATTAACGATAATTCACGGCCAATGGTATACAATTTATTACATTCACGACCAATGGTATACAATTCATTACATTTACGACCAATGGTATACAATTCATTTACATTTACACTAATTTTCCATTGAAGCAGGAAATGTAAGAAATGGGGTCTTCTAAAACTTGCGTGCTAATCCATAATTACAAGAGGGACCGTGATAAGCCTCTTCCCTACCTCTGCAACGATAATGTCTTGTCGTCTATTGTAATTGTAACTGTTGCGCCGAGAATTTCAATGTTACTACCACAATTGGTCTTTGTTTAACGTTAACTGGTTAATGTCCCTTGACCGCGAGCCTCACTTTGAGCATTACAATTATTATTTCAATTGACGTTTATTTTCTTATTGTTTATTTTTCGGCGCTTTGCGTGTTGGAGAGAAATTGCCCAACGCTTACAACTGTTAAGCAAGAAATTAGAGCAATGCGAGTGGACAAGTATAATAATAGTATGCAAGTTTAAGACGGAGTGGTGTTCTAACTAATATCGTGACCAGATATAAGCGGATACGTTCTGTTGTGCGGTAATTTTGCTCTAAGAAAATGATAGTTGTAGATCGTCGTAATCAGATATGTACATTTAACTATTCCGTAACAAGCGTTATCTTTTGAAAATGTAGTTAAATTATTAAAATATTTCGGGTAGGTTAAATGTGATCACATATTGATCTGGTTTGCAGTTGTCGCTTGCGATTATATAAAACGTATTTGAATAAACGCTTTCACTTAATTATAAAGTGTATTTATTTATTTTTGTATGAAACATGTAAAGTTATGTGATATTTAGAAATAAACGTAATTCATTGTAGTTGAAATCCACAAATAAGTTATTAATAAAATAATAGTTTTATTTTATTTATTAAAAATTGAATTACATTAAAATACGTAAAATCTCATCCCCAACTAGTCTAACTTCTTAGTTCTGTCTTACTTTCTGTTACTTGTAAAAAATGAAGCCTTATTTAATTTCACCTGCTAAATGGGCGTATTCAGTTCAGTATGCAGTGTGCAGTACTCAGTTGTATTCCATGCGCAAAAATAAATAATGGAGATATAACAGAAATTCTCCATTAACAGTAAGCTGACTCCATTAAAAAAGGAGAAACGAAAAATAGCAACCATGATTTCCAAATTTAATCCAAATTATAATTAATGAAATTACTAGCATGCTATTACGTTTATTATAATATCAACGACGAAAAAGTCAATAAATATTCCTAGTTTTGTCTTCTTTATTTTTCTGTTATTTCTATTGTTTATGCTTTTGTCTTCTATAATCTCAATGTTTTTCCAATAAAATTTTATGTCATTTATTCTTAATCAAAACACCTCCATTTACAATCTGGAATTGATTGATGATATTATAACGACGTACGTCAGGTCGAAAAACATACCGATATAAAATAAAAAAAATATATTTTTAAAAAAATTATTGGTGTTAATTAGTTACATAAATATTATTGATGGTACAAAGTATCGATATAAAAGTTCATTATGATTACTAAATATGTAGTATCGTTATTTGTGAGAGTATTTATTAGGGTTGTAACGAATAGTTAAGCGTAATTGTGATAAAACCAATGCATAAGTATTTACACTGTAAGTTAAAACCTATGGTACTAATGTGAAAAAGGGTTAAAGCAACGTTTTTTTAAGATATGATGAGAAGAAACTATTTCAGTTGAAACAAAAATTGTATCAATAAGTCACAAAGTAAATTCAAGATGATCTGTAAAGTCAAAGTATTCATACGTCTTTCTAGTATTGCCGTGAAGAGATTATAGCTTAACTAAATATGAAAGATGACAGAAAAAAATTAAATACAAGAAAAATTATTGCGAAGAAACTTGATATTTACTTCAAACAATAAATAAAAATATACAAGAATAAATGGAAATCCATTTACTCAGTCGGTCGTAAATACAGTACACTTTTCATTGTACCTATTGAAACCTGAAACAAAATATTTATCTACATATGAAAACAGCGTTATTTCGGCAAAACCATTTTCCGGAATTGGTATCAGGGAAAGAAATAAACATCTTCTTATTAATGCGGAAAAATTAACATTTTTGTGTTATAACCTACATACGGACTTCCGTATATTAATTATTATATTAAATAAATATTTAAGAGTCGTAATAACAATAATAAATCATAAACAGATTAAATCAATAATCATGACAACTATGTCTAATTTCAGATCAAACGACTGAATTTTCAAGTAAATTAGGTATACGTTATTTGACGAGTACTAAATATATGGACGAATATTCGTTGCAACTGTAGTATTTCTTGTAATAAACATATTTTTAATTTATAATTAAATGTTACTAAACATCATTGGAATAAAAAAAAGAAATTTCTTCTATTAGCTATAATTGCCAATGAAGACATTTGGAATAAAACATTTTCTTAAATTACGTGGTTTGTTTATATTTGTTACAATTGCTTGTTGTATGATACAATTGCTTTGTTTACACTGTGGCAAACCTGAAAATCGTGAATATTATTTGCTTTTACTCTAAGTGTAGTGTATCTACATCCTAAGTGTATATTTATAGATTTTACGACATCAGTTTCATAAAAGAATGGTTAAATGAATTTCTATAAAACACATTCTTATTTATGTATTTGCGAAGAAAATGATAAATAAGTAAATAGTAAATTCGTAATTCGGTTTAATTTCGTTTATATAACATAGTTTAAATTATATAACATAAATAAAATTACTTCACTATAATTTGATATTAAAATCAGTACCTATGTATATATATTCCCCCTAACAAATTTTATTTATAGTTTGTTGAGATCCGTCACATCCGTTTTCCACTCCGTAGCTTGTTTATACAGAAATCGAACACAATGAACTAATAAAGGCGCCAATTTTCATCACTTCTTTTCGGCGCCATTGTTTGGGTATATGTCGATATTCAATAGTAGGTTGCCTACTTACTTGAATCAATTTGGCGTTTGAAAGGTTACATTAAGGTACTTATTAGGTTCCACAAGGTTTAGGAAGTAATCAGTAACGTATTATGTTTAATGGTCCGGCTAAGTTACATTTTTAATCAAACGAGGTCGACAATATAATAAGCAAGTCCTTACTTGCTTAGATTTTAGAAAACAATTTATCGAATAAAGAAATGTCTTTTATTGTTTCGATAAATAAATAAAAGAAAACGTTTAACTTAAACCAGTAAGACCTAAACTAAGTTATGAACCACTTTAAATCTTGGAAAGGCTAAATATGTTTCGGTTTTGATTTTTCGCTTTCATTGTTTTCCCATCATATCATTTATAAGTAAAACTAAGTTGATTAAGTACAGTCATTCCTTTGACCAAAATATAAAATACATCCTTCATAAAGCGCAGTTTTTTAATTTAGAGAAAAAATTAATTTCGAAGAAGTAAGTGGAAAATGTTACAAAATTTACGGATTTAAATCTATTTTTTCGTACGAGTTCTTGCATGTTTATGTTATTCATTTACTACGAAATTTGGAAATTTTAATTATTAGTTAACGTTAAAAGTATCATTTCGTCTCACCAAAATAATAATAAAATTTATTTGTTATGTTCGTGTGTTGCCATTAGCTTTTAACAAAGGTGTCATTCAGAGACGATATACTGACCCTCATAATCATTTGCGCAAGGTTCCATTACATTTTTAACAAAGCCTGTGTTTGTTTACCTGTAACAAAACCTGTGTTTGTTTATGATAAAACTTCAGTACAACGCTCTTACCAGTTTTCTTTGTTTCACAACGTTTTAATGGTGCATTTGGTTTTGCTTAACATGGCCTATAAAAATCCCCCGAGCGTTCTGGTAAAACCAGTCGCGGCAAATTGGTCCACTCGAGAAACAAACTTTTTAACGAAGGCGAAGAAGCGAAACAAAAAAGTTAACAATTTTTTTTTAAAACACTTTCATGTTACCGCGATTTTATTACGGGTCGTGTAGGGGAAAAAGTGAGTTATTCCACTTGTTTTTTTATTATTGCACACTTATTTAGCTCCTGAATTGCTGGAATAGGATTAATCTTGAAAAAAAAATGAATCATTCAAAGTACTCTTGGATTCGGCTATTAATTTCATTAAATGATTATTACCGAAAGATTAACCTTGTGATTGTTTTTTTGCCTTTAATTCGCAATCACACCGTAGTTAGCAGATAAATAATATGTTCTTAAATATTTAATATATATTGACGTTAATTTTGTAGAAATTCATTATCACTTAATTTTTATTCACAGCTAAATGGAACTACGTGATGTAGTATTATATCTACTTTATTTAAATGTTTCGACCTAGGTTTCGTTGTGTGACGTCTTCAGATGAGCAATTTGAAGAGGTCTCTTCAAATTGCCCACCTGAAGATGTTGTCATACAACGAAACCTAGGTCGTGGTTAATAATTTAAATAGAGCAGATGTAATACTACATCACATAGTTTTATTTAGTTGTAATAAAAATTAAATAATATTTTTTTAATTGTTGTTTAAATTTTATTAAATTTCCTTTTCTACAAAATCTATATTTAATGGTGTTTCTTTATGGTCAGAATTATGGACGTAAATATTACAATTTGAAAATGCCTCCAAAATTGTTTTTAAAGTGATTTGCAACATTATGCTTACAGGTGTTACAGAAATAAGGTGCAACCGCCCTGCGTAGTATTATTAATTCACAATAGCACTTTGAAACACTGAAACCCGTTGCGTAACTTCAACACTTCGGCCTAAGTGGTAGAGTTATGCAATGGGTTACAGATTTTCAAAGTGTTATTGCAAATTTTAAAATAGAAATACTTCTGAACAGCCTCGTCCGCGATGGGTATGCGGGAGTCGAACCGTTCGCATTTTTTCTTGATTTTGTTTAATCAATTCCCATTGGCCCAATAAGATTTATTTAGACTGGGTTGCGTTGCATACTTCTGATAGGAGTTAAGTGTAACGGTTTAAGGTTACAGAATACAGTTTTCTGTAATACTGCATACATGGAACACATTAATTTTTATAGCCCAATTAACCCGTACCACTTATGAATGTGTTATATTTATGAGCCCTGTTTGGGTTCCTATTTAGAATAAAGTTTTCACAATTCTTTAGGGTTCTTTGAGAAACTTAGGACTGCATTATATCTACGCATCTGTCGGTCACCGTTCCGCAGTTTTATACATACGTGCATAAAAATGTTGCAAATAGATGTTGTAAATGGAGATATTATTTAAGGTGCAGCGGAATATTTAAAAAAAATAATTGTGTACCCCATATACGTAATATGGATGCGAATATTTTTTCATGTAGTCCGTCGAATAAGGTCTCATTGGTCAGTTTTTTTTAAAACGATATTTAGATTATATTTGCCATTTTAAATTTTCAAGTTCCGTGTGTGTAACGTTAAGTTTCAAAATCATGAGCAATGTAGTGTATATCCCCGTTTAATTTTTCAACTGTAGATTGGCCAAATTCGAAACAAATCGAAGTAATTGCCAAAGGTACAAAATATTACTAGTGTTTGGTTAAAAAAATCAATTAAAATTACTTCGGTAATAATAATTTCAAGAGATTACGACAATTGCGGAACCGTCCTTTGGCCGAATCCCAACGTGCTTTCGGTTGGTTTTTTCAACATTTTGCACCATTTTTTATTACGAATGTCGATGTTTAGTCTGAAACCACAATATAAGGAGATTGAATTTGTGCACGACTTTCTTCACATGTAAGATATATTTAACTCTATATTGTATAATTTATTTACCGAATATGTTAGGTAATGTATGATAGTCATGGTTGTTTTAAAGTTCATTTTAAATATCGGCGTATTGTATCGCGCTGGTGTGGCTCTTGCCTTTATTGTTCGTTAACGTACTACATAATAACGTCATTTTTCGTTGGCTTGAGAGAAATGAACAGCATCATATAATTTTACGAACAGAAAGAAAAGGACGGAGGTATTTTGTCGACGATAATAGTTTTGTACTTCATATATAGATAACATGAAGTGTGTTTTTACAGGCTATGTTGTTTTATGGTGCGTCAAATATGGTTTATTCGTCGTGTCAATTTCAACGTCGGCCTCAAATTGTCGATTAGATTTTTTAAATTTCTTTAGATAATAGAAAGTGTTATTTGGTAACGTAAATAGATCACAGATATCCCTTAATTTTTTTTTCGTTTCCATTTTTCGTCGGCGTTTTTGCAACTGCAAAATACTTTCTGTAACGATGTTTTTTGGTATGTAATTAAATAAATAACTTCATTTTTATAATGTAATGATAAAACAGTAGTTTCACCATTCACTTTGCTCAATTAATTCTATTAGTAAGGCTAAATTTACTATATTATCAATAAATATACTTCAATAATTTATGAAGTCACCCGAAACGTCCAACGTTTTAGATACCTTAATGTAAAGTGAAATAAGACGCCCTTTTAACGTATGTATTTTTCAAAATGAAGGCTTCATTATGATACAACCTGCGGACGTTTCTTTAAAGGTTAATTATACCGTAAGGTTTACGTCATTCATAAAATAACTTAAAGCTGGTTGAACATCGATAACAACATAAGGGATTTGGAATATTTTTTCATATTTAGAACGAAGTTTGAAATTATCTTATAATTTTCATGTTTAATTTGAAAAAAATATATACCATTGTTATGTAAGTTAAAAGATTTGTACTATTGCCATTGTCATATAAAACGTTATGTACTATCGTTGGCAACCCTAATTGCTATCGTATAGTCCTATTGACTAATTTGTATCGAAATACTCAAATACCAATTACATGGGACGACATTGTAACATCACCTAGTATAAGATAAGATCGCTTCCGACTTTCGTAAAGGCTGGTTTCCATACGTTTAAATACGCAATACAATTAAAGCGCTCAAAGTGTGTACAAGTACAAGTAGATGGCGGTTACTCAATTCAATTACACCGCCATTCAGATATCAGTTACATCATTCGTCCGCTGCTACTACTTTGTTACTGTTGATTTGCATACTCATACTAAACCGGACGTTGCTGTGGAATAACATGTTGAATATGGACTGGGCATGTTTGCTTTATTATTGCCTTTATTTATTTACGTGGACGTGATGGGAATAGTATTTTTTGAGTGTTTTTGTAGATTTCTTTTTAAATCAATATTTAATTTATGAGACAAGAATTGTAGTGTATTTGAAATAAGTAAAAATATTTGACTTACAAACTAGCCGCGTCGATAGTATTTTACAGATAAACTGCAATCTTGTTTTATTACGCGTATTTATGGCTTCTTAGTAGCTTAAACTAAGTATTGCATCGTCGTTAATTTCATTAGCTAGTAAATGTTTGAGCTGCAAAGAGTATCTTATATTGATTCTCTATTTGAGCTCAATCATAATAAATTCTTGATAAAATGGAACTATATTTTATTCAATACGTTCAAGGTTTAATTGTAAGTGATATTTATGTAGACGGTGTTAAATTGGCATTTCGTTACTTGGTATTGGGAGTTGGCATTTATTTTGTCATTTATTTATGCTGGTGCTAAGTTAAAAATTACCTTTATTTCAAACACATTTTGTATTCATTAAGGTTTCATAACAACTTTCATGTTAACATTTGTTTGAGGTATGTTTAATTATTTATTGAATTAGGTTTATGTGAGAACAACAAAAACTATATTAGGTACAAAAGAAAAACGTGTATACCATTATATATTAACTAAACATGCGGTAATATCACCATTTTTTATGAAGTCAAGATTTTGAATTAATTATTTCTACAAAAGCACCCGTGATAGCATATAGACCTACCCAATAATAGAATAATTAATTAATATTAGACTCAAAATAATAACACTTTGATAAGAGAATTTAATGTACACACACACATGTATATATATATATATATATATATATATATATATATGTAACATCTGTCTATCTGTCTATTTTTTTTAAGTTTACTCTCAATAATGTTGATTAAACAAATTACGAGTACCGTCGTGCTATGTAGGCTCCATTTTTTTAGTAATTCGTGTTAATAATGATTAGCAGGTGTACCGAGATATTTAACGATATTTTTTTATTATCATTTTAATTTCTTCCTGAATTGATTTCTATTACAATTTTTAAATTTGTCATAGCACCTGAACACAAACATGCGTGTCCGGTGGTCTATACATTATATAGCCACCAATGAATTTAATTAACTCATTCGAGTATTTTGCAATGATTAATTATTCTTATGTAAGTTTATATAGGCTTTTCTTTAATTGGTAACTTGTAAAATCTTAAGTCGGACTCTTGATTTGTATAATAGTATTTCTACGGAAGTGTATGATATACGGCGTAGTATATATCGCATTATGGGTATAATATGATAGGATTGCCTGTACTTAACAAGAAATAGCGGGCATATGATTGAAATTATTAATTGATCATTTTGATGAGTCGTCGGTGGCAGAGTTCGTATTATTTTTTGTTCCTCATTAGGGAAAGGCTAGGTATAATTTTATATAGTATATATGTACTACTATTCGTTTTAAATTGCAGGTATTTTACATACTAAGCTTCGCTTAACCTGGTATATTTGTGGGTTGACATATAACAAGTTCACACCTCTGTGTTCTCAACGCTTGAGTTCATACTGAGAGCAACTATCCACGCTTCTTATTCTCAAATATGCTTGCTCCTTTTATGAATACTGGTATACAATATTAGCCGCTAAATTATGGAATAATTTCGATCCCGATGTCGGGAATTCTACTTGAATTAAAGTCCGTAAAAATCAGAGCTCCCCTAATCTCTTTATATTTTTCTGTATATCGCTCTTTTCTTTTCCTCTTTCCTATCCTTGATACTTTCCTTATATCTATCCACATATCGACGTATCAAATTAACCGTTTTATCGTAATTTTCTTTCCTATAAAATTTTCCCTTTCGTTCGTTTATAATAATTATGTTTTAACTTCTACATTAAAGTCAGTAAATAAATATATGTATTTTATAGCTACTAGATTATTTAGATTAACTTGTACAAAAACATTGTTGCTAAGTTATAAGTTGGGGAGACGATTATTACGAGAAATCAATTTTTTTCGGGAAAATTTTCGTATTCCAATTAATAATATTTTCACACTCAATTAATCACTTTTTTAAAAATTAATTAGTGAATTGTACTATTAATGGAAACCGGGTTCCTATCTATAGTCGAGTATTTCTTATAAGAAATGGACTATGGATAAGGACGGATGTGAACTGGCCGTTTTTCATAGTCTATTTATTTTATTATCCATTAGTTCGTTGTACAAAATTTAACTGTTATTAAAGTGAATATTATTCGTATGTAGGGTCGCAATTATAATTCGTATTGACTTGATATAACGAAATAATATGAGTTAAGCCTTTAAATATAGTGTATTTACATAATTGTATAGGGAAGTAATTAAGTAAGCTGTAGTTGTTGAGTTTGTTTTCGACTCGTGAGCGCATGGTTGAACAAGCAATTAAGAATCTGAATCATATCCAAATGATGAAATTTTCCATGTTATTAAAATTATTCTTAATTTGTAATTTAGGTTGGAAACTCATTTCGATTTAATTTTTATTAAAATAATATTTCAGTGAAAATATAAAGCTCTAGTTCAATTAGTTTTGATAGACGTCACAAAATAATTTAGAGTTAATGTCACTAATCGCAGACGATAGATAAAATGACAATGGTTGCTATTTAGTTAGTTGACGAAGTCTTTTGAAAAACCACCTAAAATTGATATAGATAATGTAATCAATTCTTTAATTAATTTACTTTGTTCTTTTAAATAGTCTTTAAAATTGTATACACACATCTTGACAGCAAAAATAATAAAGAAAAAAAAATCAAAGGAACACAGTAGTAACTTTGTATAGATTTCAACCTAAAACTACGCAGTTATTGCAACCCTTTGATTATTTCAAAGATAATAGATGGCGTTAATTCCTTATGAATCTTTTTTATTTTTACAATACAACATAGTACAAACAATATCGGATAGATGGCATTAGTATCTTACGACTTAATTTGTTCCTTATATACGGGAACATAGCGGTGTGAATTTTATTTAAACTTCATAGTGCAATTCAATTTAATAGTGATGCATCGAAATTTTTATTGTCTTAAATTTAATTATACAATCTATCTAATGATGAAAATATTTGTTATTGCTTTACGAATATAAGTTTCGTATTATATCGATATTCTCGTAAGCGCTCAAAGTATGGTATATATCCATCGCATCGTATTTTGGTAATGATCCCAGTAATTTTTCTTAAAGAAAAATATTGAACATATACTCAGTTTGATGTAGAGAATCACTTGCATAAATAATAGACACGTTCTTTGTTACATCACTGTGTACAAGACAAATATATGTAGGTTATAACAAAAAGTGTCTACCATTCACGCAGGTAATTTTGTGCATCAAACTGAGTAGAAAATGTTAAAGAACTATATGGGAATTCTCAACAGTTTCGAAAAAAAATTATTACACAAGTTGCAATTTCAACAAAAAAATTATATTTTTTACAGAAACCCACTCTAAATGTGTTTTTGTGTTCATCATCACCTGTATGAAAAATAGACACGTTCTTTGTTACATCACTGTGTACAAGACAAATATATGTAGGTTATAACAAAAAGTGTCTACCATTCACGCAGGTAATTTTGTGCATCAAACTGAGTAGAAAATGTTAAAGAACTATATGGGAATTCTCAACAGTTTCGAAAAAAAATTATTACACAAGTTGCAATTTCAACAAAAAAAATATATTTTTTACAGAAACCCACTCTAAATGTGTTTTTGTGTTCATCATCACCTGTATGAAAAATAGACACGTTCTTTGTTACATCACTGTGTACAAGACAAATATATGTAGGTTATAACAAAAAGTGTCTACCTTTCACGCAGGTAATTTTGTGCATCAAACTGAGTAGAAAATGTTAAAGAACTATATGGGAATTCTCAACAGTTTCGAAAAAAAATTATTACACAAGTTGCAATTTCAACAAAAAAATTATATTTTTTACAGAAACCCACTCTAAATGTGTTTTTGTGTTCATCATCACCTGTATGAAAAATAGACACGTTCTTTGTTACATCACTGTGTACAAGACAAATATATGTAGGTTATAACAAAAAGTGTCTACCATTCACGCAGGTAATTTTGTGCATCAAACTGAGTAGAAAATGTTAAAGAACTATATGGGAATTCTCAACAGTTTCGAAAAAAAATTATTACACAAGTTGCAATTTCAACAAAAAAATTATATTTTTTACAGAAACCCACTCTAAATGTGTTTTTGTGTTCATCATCACCTGTATGAAAAATAGACACGTTCTTTGTTACATCACTGTGTACAAGACAAATATATGTAGGTTATAACAAAAAGTGTCTACCATTCACGCAGGTAATTTTGTGCATCAAACTGAGTAGAAAATGTTAAAGAACTATATGGGAATTCTCAACAGTTTCGAAAAAAAATTATTACACAAGTTGCAATTTCAACAAAAAAATTATATTTTTTACAGAAACCCACTCTAAATGTGTTTTTGTGTTCATCATCACCTGTATGAAAAATAGACACGTTCTTTGTTACATCACTGTGTACAAGACAAATATATGTAGGTTATAACAAAAAGTGTCTACCATTCACGCAGGTAATTTTGTGCATCAAACTGAGTAGAAAATGTTAAAGAACTATATGGGAATTCTCAACAGTTTCGAAAAAAAATTATTACACAAGTTGCAATTTCAACAAAAAAATTATATTTTTTACAGAAACCCACTCTAAATGTGTTTTTGTGTTCATCATCACCTGTATGAAAAATAGACACGTTCTTTGTTACATCACTGTGTACAAGACAAATATATGTAGGTTATAACAAAAAGTGTCTACCATTCACGCAGGTAATTTTATGCATCAAACTGAGTAGAAAATGTTAAAGAACTATATGGGAATTCTCAACAGTTTCGAAAAAAAATTATTACACAAGTTGCAATTTCAACAAAAAAATTATATTTTTACAGAAACCCACTCTAAATGTGTTTTTGTGTTCATCATCACCTGTATGAAAAATAGACACGTTCTTTGTTACATAACTGTATACAGGACACATATATACAGATTATAAGAAAAAGGTGTCGACGAGGATTATTTACACAGGTAATTGCGTGCATCAAATTGCGTAGAAAATGTTTAGAAACTTATTAGAATTTTCGACCGTCACGGAAGAAAATCGTTGCCAAATTTACGATTACTATGAACAAAATAACAAAAAAATGCTTCAAATAGATGTAGTTTGATGCGTGGAATCATCTGTATAAATAATAGACAGTCTTTTTTTGTATATATATCTGTATATACGAGAATACCTCGTTGACAATCATATATTCCCATTAATTTTGAAAAGTACACTTATTCCATAAAGAGTATGCATTGTATTATCTTATTTATAATAACATTATATAATTTATAACAGATGCCAAATCTGAAGCATTTGCAAGAGGCAATATTCCATCTTTCAAATTCATTCCAACATTCAGTGATAACTGATGTTTTTGCATTGTCCTTGACGATTGTGTTTGCCTTACTGTTATTACAATTGCTCTCCATTTGAAAATTGTTTGACCTACAAAATCTCAATTTCCAACTCGACATTCAATTTCGGCAGGCAACCCAAGATGATTTCATATTGTGCGGAGCCAATTAGTAACGATGTATTTGGTATCGAACAATGTACTGCGTCGATTGACACTGTCAAATAGTTTCAGTCAATAGATTTAAACAATCGCGTCTCACAATGCTTTGTGATACCATGTAAAATTCCAGTTCACTTGTGTCACGTTCGGAATGTTGTTATGACTTTTATACCTTGATGTAGACGCACATGCGGATATATGATATAACCTGTTGGGCGGTATATATTCGTTGCGTGGAACATTTGTAACATAATACGTTTTCCAGAATAAAGTCGTTTCTTTCGTCACGAACGCAAGGATATTGCTTATACGTGACTTGTTTTTGACATTCTCAATTCCCTTTTTTCATTTACGTATATGGAAAGATCCAATCAATTTTCATGTTTTTCATATATGTATAAAGATCGATCAAAACCTTAACGACGGATATATAATGATAATAACGTTTCATGAGAAGCGATATTTAAATCCCAAAAAGTAAAGTGGCGTATCTTTGATTCAAGTCATGATTTAATGAGACTTATTTGTAACAATTTATGAAAGAATAAAAATCATGTTTAGAACGACTGAGTACCTATTACCTGAGTACATTTACTATCGTTAATGATCTTCAGAGCTTAAAAGAAATCTTCTTGAAATATAAGGGTTTCTTTAAATAAAATCCCTTTCCGATGTGTAACTAGTATTTACTTTTAAGTTTATATCCCGGTATGAATCTGCGCTGTACTGTTTCCATCTTTCCTTGATTGCGCTGGGTTTCGATAGTCGATTGTCTCCAAAGTCTTCAATGCTCCAGTTCTTGGGTTTCAAACTTCAGGGTGATTAGACCGAAAGTCAGCTCATTAGATTAACCAGATCATAAGCACTCTACAAATGACAATCCATAAGGCCGTAACGATTACTGCAAGATTGCACAGATTGGCATCTAGTCATTAGCACCAAGAGGGCAGTGTTCGTTGTAAATCCCCAGTCAGATAATCAAGGAGCAATTAATGGTGATCCAGTGTTACCGTAGTGTATATTTACTACGGTAAATAATCCTGTCACAAATAAAGTTTAGAGATACGCTGTACTTACTTTATAGGGATTTTACAGTAAATGATATCGTTTTATTTTATTGTTACATTTACAGAGTATTTCCATTGTTAAGCTTATAAAGTACTAATTATTCCCTTCTCCGGCGTCATGCATTGGCCTCGCTGGATTAAAACGCACGTGTTGCAACAGCATTAATTAGGTTTGCAAAGCATAACATTAAGAAAAGACGGATTTTATTTTCGTTTTTTTTTACTTTCTTAGTGTTTTAATTTCTATTAAAATTATGACTTGGTTTTTTGTCGAACGTACTCTTCACTCCTATTGTCGATCGAGTTAAAAAAGGGAAAACGTTGTTGTTTTTCTACAAAGAAATAAAAACCATGTTTAGAACATACCTTTGTTTATCTTCTCCACGCGTCTTTTGGTCTGCTGTTAATGACAATATTTTAGTACAAAATTCTTTTTACTTTTTTGGTGTTCCGTGCCAGAATTTCCAAAACGGAATGCTAATGGAATTATTTTGGAGTCTATCCGCCCGTCCGTCTGCCACATGCAAGTTTCTCGGAAAATCGTCGACGTAAAAATTTGAAATTTAGAAAAGAAATAGGGCGTGGTAACCCAATTGTAGATGTTAAGTATAAGCAGGAGAATTTAGGGGGTTAATTTCTGTGGAAAGTTGGGAAATTAAAAAAAAACAAATTTTTTAAAAATTATTCGTGTAATGTGCCAAATGAAATCTTACCGAAGCACGAATTTAACTATATATGGTATATTTTTTAATGTCTTTTTAAAATATTTTACGGGAAATACCCTTAAAATTGCTGTCCCCATCATTACCACCGGAAAGATGGCTTAAAAAAATCTGAAAAAATCACGAATATTGAACATATTAGTATAGATTGAAAAATTTAAGTCCGATTAAATTTTTAAAATAATTTAATTGTTTATATCCTAGCGGCTGAATTATGGATTTTATTAATTATTATGGTTTTTATTATTATGGAATTTTTATAATTATTATGGAATTATGGTTTTTCAAAATGTTTAACTTGGCTCAGTCAGAACGCTAACGCTACTTGGTTTCGCGCATACGCGAAATGATACGATATTGGTGCGATCGGTGGCGGTTAACGTGATATATCCCTTTTAAGCAAGGGTTGGAGTACATTACTGTTAATATTTAAATGTGAGGCTGATGGCACGAAATGCTCTTTGACCAAGTATAATTTGTATTCGACCGATTATTTCACATATTCTCGTTCTGTAACAATCTGTTCACTTCTAGAATTATTGATACAAACACACTTTAAAGATTAATAATCTTCCTCTATGAACTGTAAGTTTGATTAGATAATGTTTAATTAGTGTCAGTAAAATTGACTAATGACTAAATTAAATTTTACGCTATGTATTTAAACCTCATGATGTAATTTGATTTTCACGTAGACTACTATTATCTAACCAATAACATCAGTTTAATAAAGCAATAAAATGGTTTATTTACGCATGGACAGATCAGAAACAAAAAATTAACGAAAAAGAATAAAATGTTTAAATCTATATTATAAATTTATACATGTATATCGGCTGAAATAGCTTGACTTAGTACGGTACTTGGAAATTCTTAAATACTCGAGTGTCTCGATTACCTAATTAGAATAGAACATTTGAATCACGGTCTCGAATACTCATTGTAATCGAGATCAGGATCAAGTTCTGTCCTTTGTTCGTAAACAGAGGAAATGAGGTTTTTACTTTGACGGATACTCTTACGACCTAATTATTTCTTTATATCCTAAGATGTTCGTTGAATTTAAGTTGAATATTTAACAGTTACTTTGTATTTGTTTTTACCGTTCTCATTGTTAAGCTAAAAAGAAAGTCGGTGGTTATTAGTTAATAGTGAATTATATTTAGATAATTAAAATTTTTAATTTGGCTCAGTCAGAACGCTCCCCACTCGGTTCCGCGCATATGCAAAATTATACGATATTGGTGCGATCGGTGGCGGTTAACGTACTACACGTAATTATGTATCAATACGTACAAATATCCTACATATCGATTTTTACTCGATTCCAAGATTCCATTTCTGGATTTGAGTCCGTTATTCGAATCTTCACTCAATTCATCTTTATTTCAGTACTAGATTACTCGAGTACTATAAATAGATGACTCGGCCTACAATTTGTATTTAGCCATTGTAGAATGATACGTTATGTTATGTAAAGCGTACAGAAACATAATTTCGAATCCCGGATGACGTATAAAAATATTCAGTTTTAGTCTATGGTAATTCGACAGATCACTTATCATTTCAATTTAATGCATGCTCGTATCACAGTTATGTAACGTTCCATCTAGATTTTTTGGAGAAAGTCATTTGACGTTGACGTATTGATCGTACTGCAGGTGCTAATTTGAGAAATTTATTAATGGTTAACGTTTTAGATTATAAGACGGATGATCTTGATCATCTTGACGGATGATCTGACTTGTAAGTTTGTTTTCAGGTACCATTAACTAAATACGATCAGTTTATGAATGAAATAAATTTTGTTATTAATACACGGACGGAGATCATTGCAATTTTTCGTCTATAATACTTTCCTCGCGCATACGATTGGCTTACTATTTTTAATTTTTTTATTCTTATCTAAACCTTGTTTCACTTTCTAGTGATTTTTACTTTATATTCATTTGGTATTTATGAAAAAAATCAAATTGAAATTTCTAAATAATATTTCTGTAAATACTGAAAGATAGTAATAACTAATAATATATAATGTTTACAAATATTTAATTAATTTATAAAGCATTTTAATTATAATGACTTTAGATTAGACTTTTTTTAATAAAGAATTGGGTTTCATTAATTAATTACGCATTAACACACAATTATTGAAATATTTAAAAAAATAGTAAAAATCATTACACAGACTTACGAATTTCAGTAATGATTATTAATATATTTAAAACAATTCATACATAATTAACATTTTAACGATTTCAATCTAATCACTTTATATTTTGATTGATGTTAAGCGGTTGAGCCATTTGACACCGAATGTATTCTCATGGTACCGTTTTAGATGGGATCAGATAGAGGCTTCCCATATAGGTGATAACCACTTGATTATCTAAATAAAATTTAGCTGAATTGTATTATAAAAAGGTATTAAGATGTCAATAGTCAGTCTTTAATCCTTATTTAGTCACATTTAGTCAGTGCTAAATAAATTATCATCAATATTAAGTATAATTGTTGTTAAATCATTGTTTTTGTTAGACCGCATTATAAATTACACAAAAATAGTTTAATTTTGCAGTGGTTAAATTTATGTTAACTGCAGGAAAAATAATCTATTTATCACCACGTTGCAGGCGACTCAAAGGAAAGAATTATGGCTTTCGAGTCGACCTTAAACGTTTGGCACGCAATGACAGCTGTTTGACGATGAGCGCGATGCTTTCTTGCAATCGAGACGGTAATAGCGTTCGTCATTACTTTACCCATTTATTTAAATAGTTAAGAAGCCATGGCCGTAGATATCGAAGCCGCTTACTTAACTACTCGGCTGCGCGCCGCTAGAAATTAAACTTAACCTTCAATCGGAATTGGAACCAATCGTTCAGATCTGCGTTACGCAAGTGAGTCGGAAACTGTGAAGTATTTGGTGGTGGGAATAATGTTTGTATGCAAGAATATTTATAAGAAATGGTTTAATGATTTAACGATAGTCTGTTGTATGTAACCAAATAATATGCGTTGTTTTGTTAGGAGTTTGGATTTGGTTTACACTCGAGGTTTGATTTGTTTTTGACTCGATGCAAGTCCTAAAATCTGTTCGCCTTTTTGTTCCCCGGCACGCGAGGAAAAAGTTCTTTTATATTAGTTATGAAGCTGAATATTGTATTAAATATTTAAAAATGATGCCATTAAGCAGAAAAAAATACATACGAATTGCATGCACGTTGATTACGTTCTGATTAACACTGTTAAATTTATGTTTCAAAACACAAAATTTAAAACAACATAAAAATGGACATAGAGGTGAATCATAGTCTTGAAAAGAAAATATTATATAATTTTCATTAATTTTTCTTGGATACTAAAACAGCAATAATTTTTTTGCAGAATATCTTATTTTTCATATAAATTCTAGGGAAATTTGAAAAGTCTTAGGAAAAACGTTTGATTCTTTGATCTAGTCGCCAATACGTACACTCAAAGTTTATTCATTTTCTCCAAAGTATAATTACAAGGTTGGATAAAGAAAAAAAGTGCACCGTTTCCGATGCAGTTAGTGGAAACTTGAATGAAATTGTTAAAATCGATTTTGAACAGATGTTGAAAAAGGTTAGTAAGGTCTGAGCAAACCGGTTAAAAGATAATGAAGCTGTAAAATTATTGTTAATCTCTCTGTTAATATCAAGTTTTCACTCTCAATCTACAAGGTAAAAATATAATAGTGTGATAGTAATGGAGTTAAATAAAAATATGTCAGGTAACTTTTTAGTAAATCTTTTATCTCTTTTACGGAATTTGTTTTATTCCTGCATATATTATTATTACCAGAATAATTTAATATTTCCTGTAGATATTTTTGTAATGCTTAAGAAACAAATTATTTTTTTTTTCACTAAATTTGCCAAAGAAGTTTTATTTGGAAATAGTGTATAAATATTTAACAAAACAAATTACAAGACATCTTCACCAAAGCGTTCATGCTTACAAATGTTTACGGTATTTATTTATCTGATTTAAAACTAAGTTTCTAGGTTATTACTTTTTGTTTTTAGAAAATTAAATAAATTTTAAAATGGACTTTTACAGTAAAAGTCGATTGGGAATTAATGTTGTTTTACCTTTCATATAAATTTAGTTTAAAGTTATAATATGTTTAAACAATTTTTCTTTATGAATAAACATTTTTCCCGTATTTCGAGTTAATATCCTTATTCGACCATAATAAATGTTTTCAGACGTTTTCCATTTTCGAGTGTTATGATAAACCTAATATTTAGGTAGGTTTTAATAGCATTTAAATGAGAGTAAGCTATTAAGTCTGTTCTTAACTAAATGCTTTGAAAATTTCTAGCACTCGATAGCTTTTAATTTTAGTGACGTATTTATATTTCAATTTCTTAAAGATTTGTTTTCTTAATTTCAAGGAAAAGGCTATATTAAGTACATAAATTACTCTATATATAAATATATATATATATATACATATATATATATATATATATATATATTATATATATATATATATATATATATATATATATATATATATATATATATATAATTTATTAAATATGAACATATTTACATTAGTTTTTCCACTTAATAACTATTTAAATAAATAACAAATTGCTACAAAATTTGACCGGCATATAGTTTATCTTAAGAGTACTTAAAGAGTAATACATAGTTTCCGTAAGGTTTATCTATTCTTGGCTTCGTGCGCGGGGAATACGAAAACCACTTAAAACTTAATTTTGTATATAATACACAGCGTTTTATTTAACAATACAAATTTAATACAACTTATGAAACGTATATATTAATTGTTTACTCGTATCAAAAGACCAAAACTTCCCTGTTAATACCGCTGTCTTATTCGATAATCTACAATGCCGAAGCAGCGGGCAAAAGCTAATGCATAATAAGTAATAAAGGCTATTTAAATTTTACAGTAATTTTTTTTATATAAATCTTGCGAAATGTGACAATCGGAGTCGTATTGTTGAACTTCATTGTTATATTTGTCTTTGCTGGTGACTGTACTACACGGGACCATCGAAACGCCATTATTCGAAAAAAGTATTTTTTTTTAAAGTTACGCTTATTAATCGAAAGCGCCATTCGTACCGTGCACATCGATTATTCAACTTTTTTGTCCGCAAAGGAAAAGAAATTGCATTCGAGTTTTTGTTGCTGGCAGCATTCATTGTCTGACAGCGTCGGAGCGCCGACAAGGGGCACTCATTGTTCGTCATTTCGCCGACACGATTGCGTCGATTTAGCCATCGACTATGGCGAACGCTGACATAGCTGCTGCAGGTTTCGCAATTAATGTTTTTTCATTCGTTGGACCGCATGTGTGTAGATACTTTGTTTTTGTCATTTCGAATTGCAGTTTCGCTAGTCATTGACTGCAAAATTGTATTTGAGTGCATTCATATGTATAAATTATCATGCGAGTATACTAATCACATGATAATTTATACATATTCATAACGTGTCGAAACTTTGAGAATATAAATAATAAAGGTTTACATTTTTTGTTGGCTTAAATTGATCTTAAGAAACGTTAGTAGTCTCGTAGAATATACTCTCTTTATTGATTTGTATTGCGTATCATATTACTTAGTTTCCTGGAACTGAAAGTTAAAAAAACAATATTTTAATGGTTCACCTTTAGTAAATTTTGTAGTGAAACATTATGAGTAATTTCAACGAATACGAATCAATTCGTAGGTACATAGTGGTGACGTGAACAGAAAAAGAAGTTTCACGTCGTCTTCATCTTTTGTATTCAATCGATTTAAAGCCGCGGATTGTAGAGCGGTGGTTCCCCAATTATGCTTGACGTATTATTTAATTATATCTAAATAATTATACAACACATATTGGTACTGTATACACTATGGCAATTAGAAAATTGTAAGTCATCATAATATGTATATTGTATGTCAATTGGATTGGTAGTTTTTACGCGAATCCCTAAAAAACAAACAAAAGATGCCTGTTTGTAAAATAGTTATACCACCGTATTTAATTAATTTACAAGCTGATTAAAAGTGAAAGGAATTTCACTTTAAAATTTTACACATTTTAATAATATATTAATAATTTCTTAACTTTTGGCGACATTTGCGGACAGAAATAAATGATCGACTAATAATTAATATTGACATTGTTAACGGTATCACAAAGCGGATTATTAGAGACAGCACCCTCTATTTTATATCGATGTTATGTCTATTAGATATGTATAATACATACTTCGTAGTAATTGATTTAAATATATTTGATATCTGTTTAATATAAAATTTGATATTATGAACTAAAGAGGTTACTATTCGCTTTTTGTAACTAATTTAGTATAGTCACATTATGTGGAGATAATTAAAGTTTTTGTAATGTAGATATGTTGTTTAATAGTATGGCCATTCTTATAGTTTTTGTGAGTTCCCGACTACAAGGTAGGAACAATTTATTCAATAAAATTCTCAGTTTTAGTTTGCAAGATACATTATCTTAGCGTTAGCGGAAGGATTAACTGTCTTGCAATTCATTGCATGTCAAATTAAAACAATACGTCCCGGCACAGCGAACGCCTAATTTGAATATTGAGCGGATACATGTATTATTTTACAGAAAGAAATGTCGATTACGCTGGTCATTCAGAGTTCTTCTTAAGTTTTTTTCTTCAAAGATGTTTTATTTATGCTAATAAAATGTGTGAATGCAATTTTCATTGAGAAAATGTCCAAAATAAAAAAAGATTATTGAAAAATAAATTTTATTCCCGTAATAAAAACTCAAACAAAAAAATGAAATATTATTATAATGTTATATTTTTTAGAGGAATCCGCAAAAAAATTATTGACATACAAATTAAGTAACACACTGTATATATTACATCTGCGATCACCTGATTTCTTATCGCGAATTACTCTCTTAATGACATTAGTTTGTATAACTTTTTTAACTCAGAATGAAATGCCCTATGTTTATTTTGATAAAAAAATTGCTTGCCGATACCGATCTTGTTTTGAAATCCAAATTAAAGTTATATTTTTAATCTGGTAATAAATATTTATAAAATTTAAATGGCGTATTCTAAATTCTGATACAATTGGAAAAATATCAGCGAAGTTAATTATGATATATCACTTTCAATAACGTATTAAGAAATCAAATTCAAAACTTTATCGTTATGTATTAAATACGCATAAATTATATTGACAAATAGACTTCCGAAATATTGTCCTAATTTAAATTGTGTGTCATATGATTTAATCGTATGTCACGCGCACGCGCGGTGGAAACGTGATGCAATTTGCATAAATGAAAATAAAAGTGGACAGTATGATCGATTACTGCCGTTACACGATGATATGCTTTACAGTATCAGATCTCGCGGACCTCATTCAGTAATATGTTGTTGAGTAATTTTTGTTAAAATACTTCACCCCACATTTTTTTTCTATAAATAGGTATTAGAGTCTTACTTCGACAAAAAATGTGGAATTGTTATTTTAAATTTTCATTATCATTATCGTTAGATAGTTCGATTATAACATCGAAATCATTTGAACTACTGAAAATTGCTTTTTTTCTTTCATATTCTTCTTCACTACTTTTTTTTGTTAGTTTTAGTTGCGCCCTGTTTTTCTTTTGCTTTGCCAACGTTAGTTTTAGTTGCGCCCTGTTTTTCTTTTGCTTTGCCAACTTTTCTTTTTCGTTGCATACTTTCTTCTAAAGATAATTTATATGGGGATGATGACATCATCTCTGGTACAGGTGACAAAATTGCCATTGATTTTGTAATTTTTATCACTGACTTGGAGAGCTGGGGTTTCATGGTATTGTGCAATTGATTTTCATCATTTTCTTTTTCTTTCTGTGAACTACAAGCCGGTGAAATAAATTCATCTCTCAATTCACTTTCATTTTCACTAAGGGTATTTACTGCTTCAAACAGATGTGATGGAAACACGTTTCTGTCTACTGGCCAAACTCCAGCGCAGCGGAATTCGTTTGTCATATTGCTTATGGTAGCTGCTTATTCGTAAGCTTCTCCGAACAATCTTGCATATTTGATATTGAGTAACTTGCCTTCCTGGGTTTATCCGAAGTCATCTCTCTACTCCTTGTACGTGAAAGGTACTTAATTGCTTAAAGAATGACACATTCAAAGGTTGCAAGCGTTGTGGGGTGTGCCCAGGAAGTTGAACCATAATTATACCATTTTCCCTTGCCAGCGTTAGCACTTTAAGGTTTCGTGTGTGGACCATATGCTCTTCTAACAGATGCAACACATTTTGTCATGTGTTGGCTTTACAAAGACAACAAGATGTTTAAGCCACTCTATAAATAAAGCCGAATTCATGTAACCAGTGTCCGAGGCAATGACAACTCTGTCGGCTGGGGCACTATCAGCTAATTCTAGACAATTTCTTTTTATTTTAAAATCAATATCGGTGGAATAAATTGACTAACTGCAGTGGCACAGCATATCATAATTGTGTTGATCCCGCGTTCACCACTTGTCATCGAAAATTTGTCTTTTACCTTTAATATCACGACTTTCTGGGCTTTTTTGTACTACCGATATACCTGTTTCGTCTACATCGAAGATGCTGCTGGCCTGGATTGAATTATTGTCCATAATCTTCTAAAGTAAATCATAAAAAGTGGACACGTTCTCACGATTCAATCCTTTTAATCTATTAAGTGAAGTATTCTCTGGTTGGCGAAGGCTGAATTCTGTGTGTCTTTACTTAAAAGCATGGGTTCTACTTAAAAGCAAGCGTTGGTTCTATACCAACGCTTACTTGCTATCTCTATTTCTCAATTAAAGGAATGGGGGATTTTGTTGTGTTCTGCAATTTGGTAAGCAAACCGTCACACATTGTTAATCGTTAACCCAAACATGTGGTTTTCTAGAAGAAAAAATGGTCTACAAGCCATTCAATGGAGAAAACTGTCGTTCTTATTTTATGTGTTATCTCATTATTAGCAAATTTATTAAGCAGTTTAGCATGACGCAAAATGGTTGCTTTTGGCACTTGATACTCGCTGGAGATGGCATTGATACCATATATATTTCTTTTTTCTTATAAACTGATAATGCTCTTTCTAAGTCTTCTTTATTCCATTTATAATATTCCATTTTACTCTCGCCATCAGCAGTCGCTATCTAAAATTATTAAAAATTAATTTAAATGTTAAAACAAAACATAAGCTCGATGCAAGAGATCGGTATACTTTAGGAACACGGGAGTGGTCTACTATTCAGATTATGGTAAATTTACAATTCGCCATAAAAAATAAAAATATAGCCTCAACAGATTTGTGTTCATTTACCCATATTTAAGAGTATAAAACGTGCTCTCTTATGAAATAACTTACAAAATTATACCTTACTATTATGGTGGACAACCTCCTTAGACAACACAGGGAAAATTAACATCAATACAGCCCAAAAACAATTATTTTTTATCACAGTCGTAATATCTGTTCAACGTCGATTCAAAATGACGGAGTGTTAGTGGCGCTGCAGTGCCTTTTTTGTTTCCAGTATAAGAAAAATAGTGTTATTTGGTAGAAATACGGAAGTGGTACAATTTAAGCACCGGGTCAATACGGGTATACCCTCCCTTATATTCAAATATACCTGCATATAAATATGCTTGTACATACACACGCGTACACGCACAAACACACGTATATATATATATATATATATATATATATATATATAAATATATATATATATATATATATATATATATATATATATATATACATACAACAAACGGATATATAATCACACTCCCTCTTTTGTCTTCCCCGTATTCTCTGCTTCATAACTGTACATATGTATACCTGTACATACTGTTTACCAGCCTGCTGATAACCTGGTTACTTAATGCCTTTGTATATATCTGTATATACTTACTTACAAGCCTAATAATATTATATTTACTTTATGTCTTGGCACATACTTATGTTTATTCACTTATATATTTATCCACTTTTTAATATTTACTTACTTCATCCATTTTTGTACCTTTACTTACTTACTTATGTACCTACCTCCTAATATCTTAGTTCCTTTATGCCTTTGTATATACCTTTATATATTTATTTAGATTTTTACTTTATTACTTTCTCGTTTATATCAAGACTCCTCATTACTGAACAGTTCCTATCGCCACTTTCCGGCTCCATCATTGTGCCCTGAATTTGCTAACAGCTTCATTTATCTCGTTCTTAGTCATGCAAAAATTACAGAGACTTTATTATTAGGTTACCATTAGGCCTATATTATCAAAAGTCTGTGTATATTATCAAATGCCTCAATGCCGTTCCTGACTAAATTTCCTTGGAACTAAATTGGAGGTATAGCCCCTTCCAAATAAAATAAAAATGAACATCTAAATTGGTTGATAAATGCCAGAGGTATGAGGTAATATACAAAAAAAACTAGTCTAATTGAGAATCTCCTACTTTTTTGTCAGTTAAATATTGAATGTCCAGCAGACCTGATCTATGACTTCGATCCATTCGTTTGTGGGTCACTTGTCGTGCAAATAACGTGTGAACAAATTGATAGTACATTTGGTCCAAGACCTTGCATTCCATGCAGTACTTGTCAGAAGTATGTTTATGTATTAGACTTATGATCTACTACATCATGTGATTAGTAAAACGGAAAAGTTGCACACAAATAATGAATGAATTTTAATAGTCACGATAGCCCCAGGTTTTTGTCGACCTTGTACGTAGTAGTAAACGTAAGTAATAAGTATGTAGGCGATGTATGTCTGTTTCTATTTATAATCGAAACATAAATTATTATCATCAGCATCTGTTATTTTGATGATGCTGTGTGTTAATTTTGTTAGACGTGTGGAATTTTAGTACAGTATCTAGTTAATTTATTTCTTTGATTTTATCGTCGACTAAGGAAGTTCAAATGATAACGAAAAATTATGTTCTAATTTAATCAACACATAGTCACGAACCAGTACTGAATAATAAAATAATTCTATCCTAATAGTCCCTACTAAAAGTTAGTTACATTCAAAAGGTATACTCGGCAATGTGTGAGATACAAAAAATCAACACACGAACATTATTCAAAAAAATTTATTATAAATTAAATTAATTAATAAATTCACACAGAATATGACATAAATAAATACGAAAATGAATCATCTTTTGTAATAGAATAATGAAATAATGAATAGTTTCATATGATGTGCAAAAATTATATATATATATATATATATATATATATATATATATATATATATATATATATATATATATATATATATTATTCTTTATAACATATTTTTACAATGGTTATTCGATCATTATCCTGTATAATAAAAAGAAAGAAGAAATTAAATATTTTGAATTTTTTATCACTCATTTCTTAACTATTCAGAACTTCGGATATTGTCAACTTATCTTAGTTTAAAAAAAAGGGTTTTCTTATAATATTTATAAATTTTATTTTTTTCGATATAGTAGGATTTGATATAATCTCGTAAAAGTATTAGAAAAATTATGATATAGAATTATAATTTTTTTTAAATTTTGAACTTTGAAGAAGATTACATCGGAAATGTTTGGGTTCTTCCACGCTCATCACTTTTTCCCATTCAACATTTTAATTTCAGAATAATGAAAGAAATTGGCTCCGTGAAAATAGGTCGTAGGGAAAGATACAGTCTTTACTTATGCCGGCGAAGAAAATATTATCTATGGTGGGAGGTGATTTTGATATTATAAATGGAGAGTATATGCGCATTTGAAGGAAATTTTTTTTGTTGCGATTTACATTTAAGAATTGAAAAAAGAATGGATTTAGTATATCACATTATACAATTCTACAAAGTACCAACTGAATATGGTAAAATAAAAATATAGTATCACTCGACCTGACCTTGCTAACTCGACTGAGTTTATAGAGGCCAGTAATTATTTTATGGATGCCGGTAATAACTTGCAACTCGGTAAGCGTAATTCAGGTACGGGAAATGTACCGGGGTCAAATATATGATTTTCTGAACTGTGCAGATGCAAAGTCCATCCAAAGAAACTTTCCTTTAAAAAGGGAATATGAAATTAAGAGACATATGTCGTTAATGGATTTGTGAGAATAGTTTGTTTTCCTTTTATCCAAGTTGAATGATAAGTTTAAACACTATAAATAATACTTTGATACGAGACATTTTCGATTAAAATTATATGCGTTATCACTGTCGCTGGAAATATTGGCAATTGTTAATACTGTGTCTCTTGAAAGTGGGACCGCCGCTGGATGATGAGAATAATAGTAGATATTATATATATATATATATATATATATATATATATATATATATATATATATATATATATATATATATATATATATATATATATATATATATATATATATATATATATATGTATATATATATATATATATATATATCCATAAATTCGCTTTAAGCTTTAGATTAATAATGTTAAGTATATATCTTTTTATAGTATAGTATTATCTTTAAATTTTGATGTTGACAAATAATATACTCATTAATGAACACTAAATACAATCGTGAATTTCACGCTCACAAGAGAACAATGACTCAAAAAGCGAAATGCGTATGGGAAAATTTCTGGAGTATCTACTGTGAATGTGCTTTTTTTACAAAGTCGATTGAAGGAGGCTGAGAAATGAATGCAGCAAAAGTATATTTGTATACCAATTGTCGATTTAGAGGCGAAAATGTTTGTTTAAACCAAACAATGTGAATGGCTAAAGCTTTAAAAATGTGTTATATGTGATAATTACGGTTTATTGGCGAAAAGTAATCAAATGATGCTGTTAAAAATGGATTAATATGTGGAATACGCATTTAAATCATTAGCGAAATCCGGAAAAAAGTATCGGATTGAAGTGATATATTTTCAAGAAATTGGAAGTAAAAGTCTTTTACGGTTTTCCGCGCTTTGTTCCCTTTCTCACGTCTTTCTTATTTTTTGCGAGATTTCTTGTCTAATTATTTTGTTCAGCCAGCTTTTTTTAATTTTCCTAACGTATATTTATTTCGAAGCTCTCAATTGTATTATGTTTAATGTATGTATCGTATTTATTTCACAGTGCTCCATACATTTTTCCCTGTAACATTACTGATGTATATTCAAAATAATATATTTAGTTTAAAATATGATATGTACGTATATTTATACGAATGAGAATATGATAACAAGTAAGGAAATCGGTAATGCTCCTTGTATAAGGATTATAAAAGAATGAATAAATTAATGACGACTATAAATGACATATAACGGCAAGTCACGGGTATACCAAAAAAAATGTTTTATTGAAAGATGCATCTTAAATGTCATGAGACATTGTTGACTCAAAAAATATAGGTTGCATAAGAGTTTAGATGCATTGTTGATGCCAATTAATGTCTATATAGGGGACTATAAAATGTCAGTATCCTTTTGTGTTTATGTATCTTATGTAGGATCAAATGGATGACATTAACGAATATTTGCAGACTTATGTATCTTCAATATGCTATATATAACTGTATTTCTGACGATCGATAGCTATGGAACGAAGGTCCCGCTTGCGATGGTTACATATGGGTGAATATTAAAGTTTATATATTTAAATTTATACATTAATTATAAACATTGCAGACAATTTTCATTATATAAGTACATGCTTATCATTATATAGTATGTCGTTTATGGAAATTTAAGCTCGGCTACCAATATTTCTTTAATTTGTCAATGTTAGTAGATCGATGTAATTTTACGTTGGAATGCCGTTACCCTAATTTTTTAAAAATTTTTGGTATCCTTAATTAAGAGGATAAAGAGAAGCACTGCTGAGTATATATACGTGATTAAAAAGTTATTCATAACGCGCTTCTTTGAAGATTCCATGTCTGTTTATGGAGACCCTGTATTAAAAACATCGATAGACATT
This sequence comes from Druceiella hillmani, assembly GCA_039881145.1. Classification (NCBI taxonomy): domain Eukaryota; kingdom Metazoa; phylum Arthropoda; class Insecta; order Lepidoptera; family Hepialidae; genus Druceiella; species Druceiella hillmani. The sequence goes on from JAYKKI010000043.1 coordinate 17,211,164, forward strand.
TTTCAATTATCCCTACCATAACATCTAATTCAAGGATTTCTTCTTTATTTTTTTTCTTTATTTCTATTCTATTTAACTCAATTACATCTTCTTGAAAATATTCGTCATAATCAGACTTAATTTAAAGAGCTATGACGTTGTGATTTACTGATAGATAGACGAACAAGGAAAAATTATAATGGTTCTTTCTTGTTATTTGTCGAAGGAATCTTAAAAACAGTAGATTAATTTGATAGTAAACACAAATTTGATGATATGTGCCTCTTTTAGGCGATGTGTCATCTGATAGTTACTATCTATTTATTTATGTCTCAATGTGGTTTTACATACATTTTTATATAAATTCTTATTCCACTGTGTAACCGGCTTAATGTTTATTATTTTCTCATTCGCTTCATCACCATTCACTTCATTCCAATATGTAACAGTAGTAATGTCGAATGGTCTTAATAAAGTTACGCAACAGTTGATGAGCGCAATAAGCTAACGGATTCGTTTGAAAAATGACACCGACAAGTGGCACTTTGTCCGATGTATTTCCTAACCTCAATCGGCGGAAATGCGATTGCCAAATAGTCGGTTTGGCACAGTTCCTAGCGGCAACAATTTGCGACTTGTAGTGCGCATCGGTCAATGTTTTTATTTCGCGACTCTGCACTATATTAAAGTGGCAAGCTAGTGACATGTTTTGACAGCTCGTTGATCATGGTCAGCGATTTAAATGCGGTTCGGCGAAGTCATTGTTGTAATTGATATATATTGTCGACCATATGCGAATTAATATTTTATTTTGGTAAAGGTTATTATCAAATAGGTTTTAGTTACGATTTTCGTGTAGTAATAACGTACTTGCGTGGGAATATTAAAAATCAAAGTTTTGTAGTACAAGATTATTTCAATTTACGGAAAATTTATTATTTTGAACAAAATAAAAGAATTTTAAACTGAAATCCTTATAACTCCTAGGACAATAATTGTATATGGAATAACATAAACGAAGATGGATAATATAATTAGAAGTTTTGTTGGTGGTTAAGTATTTATTTATTTACTGTATTTTAATGTAATACGATTTGTCGTCCAAAGAAGAATATCTTAAAGTTAAATGCGTAATGTAAAAGTTATAACTCAAAAAATGTGATGAACTTAGAAACTATCAAAAATATGATGTAAATAAGGGTAGCAATAAAGATAAAAATAAGAAAGGGGAACGAAGGAATAAAGAGGAAAGGAAGAAGATATTAACGAAATTACATTAGGAGAGGCACCAAGTTTTTGGGACAAACTTTCAAAATATACAAAGGCAATGAATTTCTCATCCTGAGATCTAATTTACCCCAAAAATTATCAGCATACATAGAATGAATATTCATATAGGCTTTCTAAACTTTCCATGCCGCGGGCAGAAAACTCCATGAATGTGTAAAATATTTCTTGAATGTTATAAAGTCGAAAAAGATGGCACAGATCATACATACGAGTAGTCACCTAAACTTGTTAACTATATGAAGAAATCAGGACTGTCTATCTGAGGACAAAAACATAAGGGTTTTATATCAAATAAATAGACGTATACATATGTATTAGTTTGCAAAAATATGAGCAAGAAAATACATTTCATTTAGTCAGTATGAACTTTACGCAGTCATGTATTAATTTTAATTTGTACATTGTTGAAATGACTTCAGTAGTTCTTTTGAGCAATGAGCTCAGATATATTAACAGAGATTAATCAGAATACCGAATATGTTTTGACAATGTAGGAACAAAATATCGTATTAGTTTTATCATCCAGTCAGTTTCGTAATCTGACAAATGGAAATGCCTTTAATTTGTCATATTACGTGGTTCTTGTAATAAAACATTATTTGTAGTCAAACTGGTAAAAGGTTTCATTAGCGTCGATTTTAAGTATGAAATTAAAATAAGGCCTAATATGCTTTTGATGGATTTTAAAAATAATTATGGAATTTGCATTGCGTAATACGAAATATATTGTATTAAGAACTATACAGTAACGTAAGCTGGTAAACGTGACATGATAGATTTTATCTCAAGGTAGCATTGGCGTCGTGGCATTCCATAATACAATGTAAATAGAAATGAAGAAACTTTATCACATATCTGAATCGGAAATATATTTCTGTCATCTAAACTTATTTACAAGTTGAGTTCCGCGAAATGGTAGGAACTTAAACGGTAAAACTTCTAAATGGACTTAAGTTACAAACTCGCGATTTTGTACGTTAGAGGTTTGATCAACATCTGAAATATGAATTGTCAAGATGCTATTCGATTTTACTATTATTTAATTAATTACTACTTTATTAATTGGCTGCGACATCTGTTTGTCCGTACGCAAATGATCATACATTTTTGGTTTTACAATTCTTCAAAAGATGACGGCATTTATTTAATTTGAAATAAATGTTTTTAGTTTGATAAGAATAGATGAGGTTTTTTGTAGTATGTTGTATGCTCCTACCATAAACAAATTTTATAGTCAATTTTACACGATTTTAACGCAAATTTTACAGTATTTGGTTTAATATAGTGATTCTACAGTATTATATGTTTCTTTATGATATTGCCGGTTGAGATCGATTTTGTAACATTTACTATTACGAACACTATATTATGAAAGACGCGTCAGCATACGATTTTTCCAATGGCATTTCATTGTCTTTGAGAAGTGGATTCACTTCGACTTATTTCATTGTGTTTGAGAAGCGGATTCACTTTGCTTTCATTCGATAACAATAGTAAGAATTGGCATTGCATTTGACGGACACGCTTGGTCGCTTAATAGGGGCCGTTTTAGAAATAACAGACCCAATTCACCGATCCGTGGTAAAATTAATCCCCGGAAAAATAAAAACAAAACTGTCAAATTAACCAAATTTTGTAAGGGTTTAGTAATTAAATAAAAGTCAGTAATTATAATTGGGTAAACAAGCGTCAACCTTCCAGCCTTGCGGTTACATCCAATATTGTATTGCCATTTGCCATCTCGTTACTATGGTTGAAATTTAGTAAACGATCGGATGTCTGTAATATCCCTGGATTATATCTGCGACAATCGTTTTCTCTTTCGGGTTTCAATGTTGTCATTTATTTTAACGAGTTTTCCGTTTAATTAAAGTTATTGTAGCGTAAAGTATAATAAATTTTAAATACATTTTTTACGGATTTGGATACATTAATAAATAATCATTATTTTATGGTAAATTTATGACTAATTTCAATAGGTTTTTAGAACTTGTTTTTTAAAACTTAGAGGCCAACGTGTTTGAGTCCCACATGTCTATTTGTCTTTAATTTTATTAATGATTTAATAAAGTTTTATTTGTATTCTTTCAATATTGCATGTTTTTTTATTTTTTAGGGTTAAATAATCGATTGTCAGGATTAAAGAACTGTGCTTTTTTAAAAAAGCTTCTTAAAATATGTATGTAATCGTATAAATGTTACCATTCGTGAGTACATTCTACATTCGTGATATTCTTGTTTTTATGTATTTCATGTTATAATTGAGTTGAAATGAAACTCAAACTGTATAGTGTAAATCGATTCAACTAGCGTTACAAAAAATTGTGACGGAAGTAAAGATACTCGCGGGTGGATATTTTTCCAGGCAACTGTTGAGTATTTTTTACTCGCTAAATAGCGTCTTAATTTTGTAATGCTTAGGCGTACAATTTATTTAATAATAAATTTTATGTGAAACTATGTCGAAATCGATATGAGAGAAAGAGAAACGTTCCACGTTAAGTATTATTTAGTAAAATTTAAACTGTTAATTTTAGGATAAGTAAATTTGTTCTTGCATGTTAGTCAGTTTACTTAGGTTTAAAGAAATAAGATAATTTTCTAAAACAAATTTAATGCTTTGTAAATTCAAACAACTACGGTGCTGAAGAAACTATACAATATAAAAATTAATAAAATTAAAATTCATTAACATAGACAAAGGTTGCAAATACTGCTTGGTCATATTTTGTCATTAGTGTTATTTTTTTAACTGATTTTAAATAAAAGAGGTTTCAAATCGCTTTATATAACATTTATTTTTATAATGTGTACGTCTAATACAAGCGAATGGAATATTCAATACTCAAGGCTCCCGAAGAAATGGTGAAAAAGGAATGGTTATAGAGAAAAAGAGTTGCGTATCAGACCGACTGTGCGTCACAGCTATATAAGTACTCCTGCTAAAGTACTTGAAATTTGAATAAGTTACAATAATAAATTAGCAAAAATATTAAACGGCAAAAGTTTCTTCTATAAAACCGTAAAAACATTTTTCTTTATTTTTTGTTTCACAAATAGGAGGTCGTGTTTTCGTTAATCAGGTGTGGAGAGGTGTTGTATGATTTTTCATTCTTAGCATATTCTTAGTCTTATTTAATACTTTTATTTTAACATCTAGAGCGCACATGTCACAATATTGTGACGTAAATGTTCACATATTGTAATTTTGCGCGCTCGGGGGGTTTATTGGTTTTTCATATCAACAGAAATGTGTGGAAAAACTATAGTCTCCGTCCCTCATCTGCACAATCCAAAAAAACGAATTAAAATCTTAACATAAATAGATATTTGTTAAAATATTACAAAAAAAACAAAGCGATTTACTGTAAACCAAAATGTTCCGAGAAAAAAATTAAATCTGCCACAAAATTATCTTCAACGGTTTTTATAATGCTTTAAAGATTTTTATATAATATATTAGTTCATAAAATCGCTATTTGTAAGCAACTATATTTTCTATTATTTAATAGTTGAAATCCAGATAAAGTGAGAGAATCAAATCGAAGAAGAAGTGTAAAATGAAACGGGCATCCTCCGGGGAATACTAAGAAACACTTTTAAAAAGGTTCTTCGTAGTAAAATCTCAGCGGAGGCACGTGTAAATGTAGATTACTTAGAAAATTACTATTCGGTGCAAGTCTAAGAGAGACTTCAGAGACGTGCAGCGAATACAGAAACACTTTTTAGGCAATTTCTTTCAGTTAACTAAAGCACTAAAATTGAAGCAGTCAATTCTGGGGGTGGACCGCAAAAGTTTATAGTAATAACATAGACTAACAGAAAATCTTAGGCAATGAAGACCGATAGGCGTAGGAATAAAACATTTACAAAAAATATCTGTATTTGATATGTCTGGAGAAAAAGGAAAAAGACGAGGTATGAAGAAGACAGGTGAAGGTGAAGGAATAGGGTAATTACAGGGTAAACAAAATTAGGATAGATAGCATTTTTTCAATATTACTTTTGAAATCCAACTTTCTATTTAATCCATAGCTTGACGGCATAAACGGAGAAATAATTTTAATAAACTGTTAATACTCTTCTTATTTAAAGGATGAATAATTTCCTAGATGAGGAAAGCACGTAGGTTTTCCTATAATTTTATGTAATTTTTAGATATACCAAAATTAATTTTTATGATCAAGATATCAGTTAGAGTATATTGGTTCGAAACATATATTCGTACACAATATTTTTTTGTATGTAAAGATTAATGTTGCAAATAAACGAAAGGGAACTGTCATACTAGCTTAAGTGTCTAACGGGATGAATGATAGCGTCGGTTAAATGAGTGTAGGATGTGACAATTTTTTTTCGTTTTAATGAATTATTTTAGCAAAAAATGCTATTTTTAAGGATGTGCAATAAATTACACATTAAAATATATACGATTAGTTTTAGTCACATAGTTGTACAATTTCAAATACTAATCAATAAATAATCGTGTTCATACAGTAAAATCTTAGGAATGGCGTGTTCTCTTGACTCTCATATAGTAAAATCTGAGGAATGGCGTGTTCTTTTGTTGGATAGTCCAGCGTCCGTAATATTTGTTAAATGTCTTTGTGTAACGATAATTCATTGATGGTTTAATTTATTGTCTAGACGAGAAATGAAATGAATTTATTGGCTCGATGAGAAATGACGTGTTCGCTTTAAGTGTTTAAATGGCCAATTAATAGCATGCTTGTATATAACTAAAGACGATGACTAGCAAATTTCTATCGTGGTTTATTGGTAAATGTTTAGAGTAACTTTCTTTAAAAAGTGGTTTTTATCCGAATTTTATTACTTTTAGAAAATATCTAATTGCAATTTGAGCATTATGACATTTTTAAGTTTTCTTAATTGACTAAATTTTTTTATAGTTTCCTGTCTGACAGAGGCAATTGTTTCTTACAACAACAACGTTTAGATTTCAAATAATACGAACGCTTTATGCGTAGTTGAGTACACAATTTATGAAAATACAAATGACATTCGAAATTGACTTCAAAGTTAAATATTATCCTCCTTGTTCCGCGTAAGTCAGTTCCGTGTATCTTAATGTTGTCATTTTTATTAATGTCAGATTTTTAAAAGCATACAAACTTTACTTTCACGTCGTTATCATTAGCGTTGTACTGAGTAAGTCTTTGAGACATTATCGAATAAGATAATCGGTTAATAAGTTCACTGGCAGCAAGCAGTGGGCCGCGACTTTGAACTTAATTCAATATCTTACAGTCGCGTACACTTTAAGTGCTTTTTACTCGTCATACACCTGTTTGTAGTAATGTTCTCGAGTAGAATATTGTTCATGAGCGCGTAATAACGATTTGAAAGAGGTTACGTGAAGTGGCGCAAGTCTGGCGTATTGGTTCAATAGATTGCGAGTTAGAATAGGTGGGAGCTAGATAATTGCTTTTTTTTTAATATTATACGTGAGCGAAAGGGATCGTTTTTGTGCACGGTGAGTTTATAATGTAACGATTCGTTGTTCTTGGATAGCGTGGAGGTGTTTATGGAGAGATTTAAATGGAATTATTTACGAAATTAATTCTGATGATAGAAAATGACATATTTTTTTAGATTCGCAGTAGAATGAGTTATTTATAATTTCGCCATTAATTTCTAGTTTTGAACCAAAGGGTATGAATTATTTTAGCAAAAAATATTTTGCAAGCAGATGTGTTATATAGAGGATATCAATTAATTTCGTTTTAGATGCATATAGTGGGGGAATTTTTTGCGTACCCCGTCGAGTGGCATATTATTGAAAAAGTCTTTTAAAATTAAATGAGAGTTAATTAGCAATTTTGCATTTATAAGTGCTTTTAACGGCGTGCGATGTATCCGTCATCCAATAATGGTTTAAACTTGGTTTTGGAAAAGCTAAAAATTTGATATCCGATTGATTAGAACTAAAATTTAAAATTATTTCGTTAAACTAGCTTCAAAAACTTCAAAACATGTACAACAACTACATAGGACTTTATGCTTCTTTCGACACACATTTTGTCGGATTCTTTAATTTTTTGAAAGCGGTTTTGCTAGTATATTGCATATGATTTTAATTTCCGAAAATGTTCCGATATCGCGTGATAATTTTGTTATGAATTTAGATTAACATTTTAAAACTAAATTTGACGTATTTTTTGTAATATTTTTTTGATTCCGTCTATTTACCTATACAATTTGAAAGACAAATTGTGAAATAATAAAATTCAAACTATTAATAATACGAAGAGAACTTAAAGGATAGTAGTTAAAGCTGCATAAAAAAGAATAAACAATTGATTAGAAGTGATTAGGAATTCAAAATTCTTTTAAAGAAAATATTTTTGTTAGCAACTTGAATTTTAAGAAGTTGAAAAATGTTAGTTAAACTTTATCTTATTAAGTTTAGATCATTATACGTCTAAGTATAATTTGTATTTAGAATATCTGCTCTTGTATATTAAATTTTTATTGATTGTTTTTAAAGTATATAAAAGGTGTAATGATTAAAGTATATTTTGAACTCAGTACAAGTACGGAACCTTTTATGCATAAATGGATTTGTTAACATATATGCGCTAATAATGTCAGAATTTTAGAAGTATACAACTTTTAGGTAATTGTCATTAGTATTGTGTTGAATAAATCTATGAGCCATTATCGGATAAGGAAATCGGTTAATAAGTTCATAATTTGAACACTTAATTCTTCAAATTTAAATTTCAAAAGCTCTAGTGAATTAATATACACTTTGTTATTTTTACTGTATGTACGGAACCCTTTATATAGAAACGGAGTTGATGACAGATATATCCTAATGGTATAAAATGTTTGAAAGTATACGAATTTTACTTTCATGTTATTGTCGTTAGCATCGTATTGAAAAGGTCTTTGAGCTATTATCGTTTAAAATAATCGGTCAATAAGTCCATAATATGAACACTTTAATTCTTTCTTTTGATTTGAATTACAAAAAGTCTAATGAATAACATACAATTTGCCATTTTTACTACATGTATGGAACTCTTTATATATGAAGTTGGTAAAAGATCTGTATGTATATGTATTTTGGATAATATGCTTAATAATGAAATATAAGGAATACTAACTTGGAATGCCACTTCGTATCCGATTGTACATGCCGTGCTGAGTAAAACGGAAAACATTCATTACTGTAGTAATTTACTGCGTACGTAATTTTTACGGAAGTTATTCGGTACGTTGTTATCGATTAAACGGGTAATTTCCGATCATTTAAAATGTTGGCAGTGACTGTCGTTAATTTTCTTATCGATTGTTATTGCTTTAAACGTGTTTAAGTATTGCAGGATATGTGGGATGGATTGCGGATATGAAAGTTATTGCGTATGTTATTTATGGTTATTTTATTCAAATATCTGAAGAAAGTTGGAATGCTTTGGTCATGGTCGACTAGTATAAGCGGCGAGGTCCCAATTCTTGATGAAAATGTACATTAAATCATTACTTTAAGCATTCATTACCATGTATGTATTTGATTGATGTATTTACTAGGTTTTAATGTACTGTTATATTTTTGGAAACTCCGGGATAAGTTTGTTTCCTCTATTTGATTTTTTTGTAAATTTTGTTTTTTCTTTACGTGATATTTATAAAAACAGAAATCTGTCGATCGTATGAGAAATTGAGGAATAAAAATTGACCCAGCTTTGTTAATGTACCATAAATAACATTATATATCAATATATTTCAAATGCAGTCATCGACACTTTGAAAGTACCCAATATTTATAAAGTTCTTTTTTTCCCTTTCAATTGGAATTACTAATATCATCTAATATGATCTGTATTGATGCCCTATTACCACCATAAAATTATTATAATATTTTCTACATTTTTCATTAAAAAAATAGCCTTCTATAATTCAATATTATTAATAAAAAAACAAAAAGGTTCAGAACGGAACTTACGCTCTTGTCTATTTCATAAAGCAGCTGACGATTCCGTAATTAACCCTCAAGAGGATGATTTTTTAAAATTTTTCAAAAGTTCATGATTTTTTTTACAAAGAACTTAAAAAAAACGATTTTCACGTATAGCCTGTATGACAACGTCAGCAATAATTTGTAAGAAAATATTGTTACAGTCTCATAAAAGAAAGTTTTCCGTCTGTACTAAAATCATTAATATATTTCTATAATCATCATTTGTATATAGCCAATGGCATCCTCAAAAAAATTTCGCAGCTGTGGATGCATTCATCACGTAAGCCGGTAATTACTGCCAGCATACAACCAACACTTTAATTATGATGATGTTGTGTAACGCGACGAATTGATAAATGGGGTTCGAAATTCAATTCTTAAAACAGTTTCCCAATAAAAAATGTACACCTGTCCTTAATTGAGCTATTGACTAATGACAGCTGCACATATACGCACGTCTGAGGTATCCCAACGAGCGCCGAATAGCAACCTATCTTGTGACGAAACGCCAGCCTAATCTGTCCTAGATATAAAGTTGCGTGCTGTGAAACAATGCGCAATCACGCTAATGAAATAATAACATAATTGTCACCGCTAATTAATGAATTTGTACTAAGTGTGGCGATTTCGAGTGCGTGTAGGGTTGCTGATTTATATTGTTGTTAGGCTTTGAACAAATGAAAGGGGTTTCGAGTGAGGGTGGGATTGTTAGGCTTAAGACAAATGAAAGTGAGGCGTTTCGAGTCAGTGTAGGATTGTTGGGCTTAAGACAAATGCAAGTAAGGAATTTCGAGTGAGTGTAGGGTTGCTGATATATTGTTGTTAGGCTTGAGACAAATGAAAGTAAAAGAATTTAATTAAAAAATATTAATTTCTTACGAAAGTAGTACAGAAGCAGTGACAAGCGTTGCCCGCAAACGGTGTGGTGGTAGTGTGGCTATTAGTCTGTATGGTGAAAAAAAACGAAAAAATTATTACAACACAGCCCTTTAAATTCTAAATCTTTCAATAATTTTTGTAAATATTTAAAAAATATTGATGTAGGAACTGAAAAAAAGAAATTTTAAATCTTATCCGGATGAACGTTGCGACTAGAATTATTTTTTTTACAAAGTTTATAATATGGGGTATTTAGTACAAGCTTATGTTTTTAAATTAATATCTAAGGTTTTATAGTATATAATTTAAAATAAATAATTCAAACTTTTTTTAATAATCTAAATCATTTAATTATAATATGGTATTTCTACATCGCAGAAACTAATAGTGATAAAAAATGTAATAAATATTTAAATAAGTTATTAAAGCAAATTATTTATAAAATATCTGATTTATTTAGTAGAAATATAAATTAAATATAAATTAATTTTTTGGAATAATTTTTCAACTATATATGTTTCGACATAGGGCCTAAACATTTTTAAAAATTTCTTATCTAAGTTGGTTTTTATTTATGAAATAGTGGAATATTTTCACTTACTGCTTTTTAGTTAACTGGAAAGCAGATATTATGCTTCTTCAACAAATACCTTTTTCGCACAGAAAACTTATACGCTTGCAGAAAGTTTACTTTATGTTCGCGGAAATCTTTCAATCCAGGAAGGATTACAAGCTTTTGTGCAAACTCGCTTTCTACTTAGCGTTAAAAAATATGCTAACTGATCATTCCTTAATTAATGATATTATGTATCATTACCAAATCACCGGCCCATAGCTAATATGAGAAAGCTCCCACGCGATTGGGTAAGTGACTTAATGCTTTCGAGGGTCACACAGACCTTACACCATATGTAACTTCGTTATGACTGACTTGTGTCAATTATTGCGTCTGAAACTAATAGTTGACCGGTATCCGAAACACGGAACGTGAAAGTCAAATGTAACAAACACACGATTAACTGTAATCTATTGAGCAAGTGCTGTTTACATTATGCAGTTCAATATTACATGTCGGTTTATGTAAGTCATCTTATGTAATGATGATAACTTAAAAGATACTTTGCATTTTTAGTTTACGCCTATACAAAGATGAAAGTAAGGTCAATATGCAGTAATAATAAATACATAGAAAAGAAAAGTTACTATTTTTGTAAGAAATGAGGATGTACACCACTATTTTAGCGGTACGACAGTTTAGTGTGGGCTCTGATCTTTCCAAGAAATAGTTTCAAGGCTGTTCTATTTTTAGCAGTCGTTCAGTTCTTAATATTCTATCTTGCCAACAATGAGGATGTGACATGACTAAGCTTACTTTCGTTTAAATAAAACTTACTGTCGTGCTTTATAGGCCGTTAATTAGGAATAGTGATTGCGGTATTTGATGGTTCTAAGGAAAATAGTAAACAAAAATAGCAGAAGATGATTTAAATTCCAGCTTTTGGAGTTTATTAAAAAAAAAAATTTTTTTTATAGTAATTTAATTAAACGACCCTATTTTACGCTTTTTTACGTATTTTTGAAAACCATTATACTAAATTGGTAACAATAATGGAACAATTTAAATTAATTAAAATAGAAGTTTTAACCGTATTTATTGAAACTTTCAAATTATATTTCAGATTAGACACAAATTGTCCATTTTACTAAAACTAAACTAATACAGCTGTTTCTTAAACAGGACACGTTGGGTAATTGTATGTTGCACGTGGAGTCGATATGTTATATTAAAATGTCGGAGGATTTACGCGCCGCACAAGCAAAATTTAATAATGACCATCGTAAACAATATGGTAAAAAATTACGTGAAATAATATTTTTTAATTTACTGGTTTGACCTTATGGACAAGGCACACGGCAACTGTAACTTTAAGGGTTTTTAAAGGATGTTATGTTGTGGAATACATACAAGTAGCCATTGCGATAGGTTTAACAATTTGGATTTTTTTATTTATTTCAACCATAAGTTGGTCATCTAGGTTCTATAGAATTAATACAATCCCTGATATGAGTGAAAGGAGGGGTTTAATCTTATTTGGTTTTTTAGCACATATAAAATTTTCTTGATCTGAATTATATATTTAATGTATAAAAATTACGTTTTTCGTAATTAAGTTTGTACATAATCATCAATATAACACGTTTTGCGTGATCATTTTTTGCGTGATATTTCTTAAAACAAAAGAAAAATCGAAGATATTTTCTAGAGGTCGTGACTTAGTCTTCAATTACGAGTGGTTTTTGTGCGTGTGGTTAATACGTCTAAGAAATTCTTATTATTTAAGTTCAAACGCACCTTTTCAGATTTTTCTTCCCTTAATTCTTCATGGCCATCATCATATTTTACAGTGTTTTTTTACTGTCAAAAATCTATTTGGTTATTTAACATAAGCCACGTAATTTTTTGTATTGTGTTACCTTTTCTGTTAACGTAGCAGAATAATTATTAATTAAATATCTTTGCGACCTAAATTGAAAGGTGAGTTAAATTTCAATCGCAAGCAATTATTTTAGAAAATTGTTGACAAGAGTATTTCAGCATAACTGTGGTACACTATTGTCAATAAACTACCTTGATCTACATTTTGTTAATCAATATAACAATGTTCAGCATACTGAGGTAACAACTTCGATATTGGAGTGCAAAACATGCTTGTCGAAGTGCGCCCTGCCACGACTACAAATATTGTGCAATTTTAAAATATCGGGCATGAAACGTAAAGATTAATAACGAATAAATATATATTGATAAGTGTTTTTAACACTGTTTTTAACAATACTAAAAATATTTTCTTGATACTAGGACCTCCCCACCATATTTAGTAAAGATACTACCTAAATTGAAGTGGACGAATTATTCGTTTCGTTTGCACCCTACCAAGGTAACACCTCATTCGATTATCGTTTTCTTAAAATAAATTAGAAAGAGATTGCACATATAACTTCCGCATATTTAAGTATTGGTAGTCAATATATGAACTGTTAAAACTTTGTCACATCCGTCCGTTCATCTTTATGTCAACCTCAACGTTGAGAATATCAAAGTCGAGAATATCTCAAATAACTTTTGAGATATTCTCGACTTTTTACATACTAAGCAATATATCATGTTCTACGCAAATTTTTTGCACGGTGGTAAATAATAAGAAGAATATTAGATAGTTTAACAGAAAATTATCCCTTAAATATTTAGTCCTACTCAAACTTGACAGGTGTACTTTCAATTAACGTACAACACACTAATACCCCATGTTATTCGTAAGAGTTCTCACAATACGATATTTTTTATGATACTCTTTAGATCTATTCTAGAGAAGGCTGAAATCATTTTTTGTTGTAACTATTAAGTTCTAGCCTGTTGAAATCACATTCTCGTTAAAGACCTCAAATCCAAAAGATTACTTTTTTTACCTGCAATGTTATAACAACGGTGATAATTTAAATGAGCTCGACAAGGCTGAAACCCTGTATGTACTAAAATAACGATGCTATTAAGATACTGGAAACGTTATTAAGTCACATTACAGAAATTATTTCACGAGGATAACTTTAAATTTTAAGAGCAAGTAAAGTCTTTTTCTGCGCAGACCGATGATGGCTTAATATGTTATAAAATATACATAAGTATAGAAATGTCTTAATAAAATTCAGCTAAAATAATAATTGACAACCCTGTAATAGTGAGGTCGCATAGTGGGCGGAGAGCGTGTGACAGATTTCGTTATTCACCGACTTCTGTCAATTACACGCGCACTTACTTTAATTGTGCGTAAGTCGTGAAGGACTAGTTACTATGTCGAAATATTGGATATATTACGAAAGCGTCTCAAACGCTAATCATACATTTTTATTCACCACCAATATTTTCTTCATTAGAGTTGCTTAAGCACAAATGTTGTTATTTATTATTTATTTAATTGCATCACGTACATTCTCGTTTAGAGTTTAATTAGGAGTTATCAAAATTGAAGGTCTGTCGTCAAGGAAAAAAAAGAAATAGTTGAGTGGAAGGTGGTGAAACGGAATCAAACAATCTTACAGCAATCAGCGAAAATGGTCGTATTGGTTTTCAAGATCGGATAGGTTTGAATTTTGGACGAGTTCATAATTCATTACGACTTTGGAGTTTTTTATGGAAAAAGAAATCCTCAGTAATAATTTACATTTGTTTGCTTAAAAATTTCAGATTTGTAATGAAATTTTAATAATAATATTGAAATTGTCTTTATTTTATTGCTTACAACAACTTAACTCATCACATTGCTTATTTAAAAATGATGAAACTTCATAATAAATGTGAAACATTAACTGCGGTGAATATAAAAATATCTAAGTAAGTGAAACTTTTCCGTTCATTTTTTTCTAATTTGCACCTAGACATGAAGACTGTCTAAGACAAAAAAGTTGTAAAAACTTTACCTAAAACAAAAAGTTAGGACTTGGTGGAAACTTCTGTAAAACAGAAATAACTGTGTCCTCATTATACGAAAGTTTCATTCTCTTCAGTGGAAAAAAATCTTTTCATTTATGTAAGGTAACATAAAACTGTTCTTGCTAGTTTTTTTCGTCCGATTGGAAGCTGCCGTTGCCGAATTATAACGGTATGGGTTTATGTACTTATATTCCATTCTATACCAAACGAGAATGTTTGTAAACAAACCAATTAGACACTTCCAGTATGGTTGTCACAAATATATATTCAATCAGTTGATGGCAATTCATAAAAGTCACTGTATTTCACTTATTACATTATGAAACCTTAAACTATAAACACTGTATTAAATTAATAAATTGTCCCGCTAAATAATGTTATAAACACCAATATTACATAATTATTTTACTAATATGATTTATGAAATTTAAAAAAATAGACAAACCTTACTGTGGATCACACAAAACTCAGAGATATAAAACCTTTTGGAAAAATATTTAATATTCCCACGGGTCTATACTCATATATGCTCTTCAGTACACACAATTTACTTTAAAATGCATTGGAATGGAATCCCCGCCATAAACAATTTTCACTTTGGTATAGACGATATTATATTGTTTTTGTAGTATAACACTTAAAGAAACAGAAGTAGTAAACTGATATATAACAAATAAATTAAAGTTATACCAGTTATTTAGCGTAAGAATTGTAAAAAAAAGTATGTGACTTATGAATGTGTTTATTTTGAAGTAAAAGTTAGTATTATTTTGCAGTATGAATACATATTTTATATTCATTGCACGGCATTTTTTTTATAAAAAGTAAACTTTCATTCTTATTTGGTTGTGTATTTTCGATGATTATTTTTAAGGTTGGATACATTTATTTAAAAAAAAAAATGAACATTAAAAAAACTTTTATATCAATATTCGGCATTATTTATACTCACTTCATTATTTTATATATCAGTCCGTAGT
The DNA here is from genome assembly GCA_039881145.1 of Druceiella hillmani. Classification (NCBI taxonomy): domain Eukaryota; kingdom Metazoa; phylum Arthropoda; class Insecta; order Lepidoptera; family Hepialidae; genus Druceiella; species Druceiella hillmani. Next base: position 17,226,765 of record JAYKKI010000043.1, read on the forward strand.
GCAATAGCTAAGACACTAGCGCCCGACTAAATTGTCCCTGGTTTGATTCGCGGTAGGATGTTTCAACGTTCGTAAATTATTATTATCTAATTGTGAATAATTTATTACATTTTGTAACAAAAAAAGCGAATAAAAAAATATATATTTTAATTACCAGTACTAAATAAATCCTCGTTATAATAGTAATATGAATACAATAAAAAAATTTACAATGCACGAACTGTCATTTTGATTAGTTTACAAACATTATCTTTTGAAATGGAATGAAGTATGTGTATGTGATTACTTGCTATAGCAAAGACAGCTGCTAACTACTTTGGTAAAAGACATAAAAATATTGCAACATTTTTAAAATTCGATATTAATTCCAGTTTTTAAGTTGAATCCTGAAATTGAAAAATGGCGAAAATTACAACGAAATTCTGGAGTGATCAAGTTTTGGAATCTTAGATTGAAAATCTTAGAGGAGATTTAGTTTTCAACCTAGAGACGGTATTTAGTTTTTCGATCTAGAGAGAAGATTTAGTTTTGCGATGTAGAGATCTTAGTTTGCCTTTTATTTCTTATCTGAATTTTATTTATCTTGCCTTAATTATACTAATTTTAATATATTTCTGGCAGTAAACTAGTATAATGTAGATAAGAATGAAAGCATGCTAGACGTTTTGAGCGCTTAGAACGAAAGTATGTAATTTGATAAATAATATTTTTTTTCATTCTAATTAAAAATAAAAATTAGATATAAATGTTTCGTTTATAATTATGATTTCAAATTTCTCGACAGAATAAATTTAAAATAAAATGTTGCAAGCATCGATTCATAAATTTGTTTAGATTTATAAGACTTGAAACGCGAAGTTATGCTCATTTACGTGACTCTTTAGTTAAAAAAATAACAATTGATATGACGTAAGATTGTCAGCTTACCTTTCTAGATCAAGCTCTCTCAATATTCATGCTGCCATTCTTTTTCTGATTGGTTCCGTTTGTTGTTGATTCCGAACCGTCACGAAACGAATGTCAAATACCTTTTTAAAAAAAAATTGAAAAGAAATAAATCGAGATTATATGGCGACAGTTTTAGTTGAATAATGCAGGTATTAAGACAGAATGAACGAAACTGGTAAAAAACTGTTAAAAAGCGCAAATAGAACTCGCACAAAGGTTTTGCACACACTTAGCCATATATAAACGTTTAAGAGTACAAAGCATGTCTAACAACCCGTTTTTATTACTGGAAAAATAACATTAGTATTTCTATAACTTATCATTGCAAATGATACGGATACGTGTAATTTAGAAACAAAGTTTAAGGTTGTTTTGATATACAGGTAACACAGCAAGGCGTTTCTGAGCATTTTTTTCCATATTCAGTATCATCTTTATGACTTATATCTATAAAATTCGAAAATAAACTTTTTTGAAATTTTCTTTTTCCAATAATACGTGGAATTAAAGAAAAAACATTTTTGAGTACTATGTTTGTCCTCCGTTTTTATTAATGAAAAAAATAATATCAGTATGTTTATAATTTGTCGTTTCAAATGATACGGATACACGTAATGAAGAAACAAAATTTTGAGTTACTTCACTTGTTTTGAGATACAGGTAATACAGCAAGGTGTTTCTGAGAATTTTGTTACATAATCAAAATCATCTTTGGACTTATATCCATAAAATACAAAAATAGACCTTTTTGAAATTTGCCCTTTCCAATGATACGTAGAATTAAAAAACAAATATTTTCGAGTACTTTGTTTGCCTTCTCTGAAATTTCTATGTAAATATTATTGACAGATTTATGAAAAGATCGGATGTCACATACTGGGCAGATGAACGGAATCGTGAATGAAGTTACCTTAATGAATTTGTAAGGTTTCTATTGAAATACGGAAATTTGAAAACAATAAACATAATCGAAACTTCAAGACAAACTTCTTAATATCAATCCAAACAAGTATTTTTCTAAACAAGGCTGATTTTTTGAAGACGAGGGTTTTCTTTGTTTGTTTTTTAGGGTTTGGTACAGAAGCAGTTTTACCGATTGTCATAAAATTATTCACAAAGATATAAGATACATAAACACATTTTTAGAATCTGTGGTTAATTAGCCATAAAGATTTAAATTATGGGATCGAAGTATGCAGTATACGTTTTTGAATTAAACTTATAAACTAATACAGCTACATTGAAATAATTCGTAAATATATTGTAGACGACATGTGTATTTAAAGAAAAGTTCGACTATATATATTTTTAATTATCCCTGAAATCATACCATTTAATTATTTTCCAATAAAACTAACTAAACCATTAGACATTGAAATAATGCTTGAATTAATTGTATTATGACAATAAAATTTAGAAAAAAAATTGTGATTTATGTGTCCAATTGCATTTTTTTTGTTAAAAGGGTATTTACGTTACAAGATTGGCCTACCAATTAGCTGATAGAGTGCCTCCAAAGAGATGGGGGCATATCAATTTTTTTGTATATTTTTCTATATATCTATATATCTTTGAATACATAATACCTAAAATTATGAAAAAATATATTTTTGACCATCCCTTTAAAACTACTTGTTTTTTCACCCTGAAATAATATTTTTAAGTGTATCTATTGAAATATATGTGGGTAAATATGTTTTCAAATTTAAAGTCTCTAGGATAGGCGGGGAGATAGACATGAAAACGGCTACGATAGGCAGAGAGATAGCAATGAAAACGGCTCCGACAGGCGGAGAGATAAACATGAACCATCTTATAGCTGGTTCTGTTTTTCCTTTTGAGGTATCGAACTCTAAAAATAGACCGGGTGTATAATACTGCAGGATAAGAAAATGTTATACTAGGTTAATGTGATAAGATATTAGATTTACATATAAACAAAAAAAAGAGAGTATGTATAAGATGATGTTGAAAAATGAATATATTAGATTTGTTCTTCATCATCATATATATTTTTATTTCGTAAAAAGTGTAGTGATGGCGAAAATATAAAAATTATATAGAAGTAAGATCAAAACTAAGGTCAATTTTCAATTCATCACCCATAAATTGTTACGTGTCAATAAATCCATTTGTTTCACCTCTCATCAATCTCCCAGCTTGCCATAAAGAAATTCGATACGCGTATCTTGAAACGAAGGTCGCACCTAGACGGAACAACGTTGCATATGTGTTTTAACCTTCGTTGAGCTCATTAAACTTTTTTCTTAATTTTATTACTTGGTCAACGGCAGTATACAATAAAAGGCTTGGAAAAAAGATTGAGGTCACTGTTAATTGGTTGTTTTTTTTAAATGTGCAGTTCGACCCGGAATTGTGAGTAAAATAATAAATATGTCTATACGGTAGTCATATCCAAGACTTCACTGTAGCGTGTAGAAAGAGATTAAGTCGTGATATTCAGTAGTTAAGTTGCTTCTTTGTTGGCTACTAACATATGAAACAAAATGTTCCATTTGGTTTGTTGTACATTTTTGATAAATGACGATAATAATGCAAAAGTCAATATTTAGGAGAACTTTTAGCAGGTGGAGCAAATAAGTAAGTTTTAAATAATTTTTTCGATATCGTATAATGCGATTATGGAAACTCATAACATGCACTGTCCAGTAACGTATCATGTATTCATAATGTATTACTTTATATGGGTCCGATAGCCAAAGGGTCTGAACGGAATCTTTTTATGTGACAACGTCTCTGTCCGTTTGTATGTTATAGGTTTCTAATTTACAAACGAAATAATTTGAAACGGGATTCTAAATCTATACCCTTTTTAATTTTTTCTCCCTAAAATATTATTTTACATATTACAAATTCTTCTTGGAATTTTAATTTATATAATATTATAATTTTTAGTTCTTTGGCCTGAAACCGAAAATATTTTTAAAATTGTATACAATTTTATTTCGAGCAGGCGTTCATATATGTAAAGGGAGCGGAAAAAAATTAAATTTCTTTTTTACGTAGATTAGTGATAGATTGGAGATCGTCCATTTCCGTTAAGCATCTACATCTTTGCCAGGTCTATTTTGATAGCCTTGATAAACTTGGCTTCTGGAACTCCTGGTAAATATTACAAACGTCTTGTAGTTATACAAAAAAATAGAACGATTATATTCAACTCCAATATTATGTAGGTTACGAGTAAAATAATGTTTCAATTATCCTTTCGATCCTTAACGGTATTACTCAAAAATATAATATAAATAAATAAATTGTGTGACATGTCGAGTTTTTAAACAAAAAACTTGTATTTAATTGTCACTTAATATGAGGGTTCAAGTAATATAGGTAGTACCAATCGGTTCCCATATTATGCGACACCGATTGGTACTTCTCTGGTTTTATTAAATTGTGTCTGTTCCAATTTGTTCGTTGCAATAATGTGTAATTAAATTTCAGGACCAACAAAACAAACACATTTTATTGGCACACATTACACCATTCACTTTTTATGATCGGAAAGTTAATTGTATAAAAGGACTTCTGGGCCGCAAGGACTGAATGGATCGGACGTAAACTTTGTTGAAATCCATAGAATCTTATGTGCAAATATCAAAGGAACATTTTTTACAACTGTTCGTATTTGATTTCATATGTACTTCAGAAAATAAAGTGTAACGTCGTCTTAAAAAAGAAAAAAATACGGAACCCTTACAAGACCGTTAACACACTCGTTCACCTGTCACTTATAGTCGTTTTTGTCAGAAACACTTCAATGTAGGAACCTGTACCAGAAAATAATTTTCAGTATTTTAACTTAGTTAGTTCAAGAGATAGTGTGGAAAGTGTTCACAAAAATATGTTTTCCCCCTTTTTGGAAAGTGCTAAATTGCAAATTATGAAAAAATAGGGTTACTACACGTTAACGTAAAGTTTATTGGAAAATGATAGAGCCGATTACAAAACCTTGTAGTTTTTGAGAAATTTACGATAATTTATCTCTGTGAAAGACATATTAGCCTATATATTTAAGCGATGAAAAATATTTTTAATATTGTAAATAGTTTAAAGGACTGTGCACTCCAAAATGTTTAAACTTTTACATTCATTTAAGTATATACGGAACCTTCGTAGCGCGAGTTTTATTTGTACTCAACTGGTTTAATTAAACTACCCAATAACATTTGAACATAAAATTATAGCGCAGATTGAACTAAAGTTATACTGCATAAAGTGAAAGTTAACAAAATTGAACACCGTTTTCGAACGAATGATTCATTACACTAAATATTGATCACAGCGATGGAGCTACAAAGAGGAAGCGGTCGGGTTTAACCGGACACCGAATATGCCAGGAGGCAAAGAGGCGTACACCTATAGAAGAAGGTCTCAGCTGATACTTGTTTCAAAACAATTTTAAACTGAGAAAGTTGGTGACGCATAAAATGCATCGGCTGTCGTGTTACATACGGGTACCGGTTTTAGTTCCTATTGACATTAAGGCGTATAATTCACGTATGCCGGGTATCTGCATCTGTGCGTTCGTATTTTGTAGAACAACAGTGTTACGATAAAATACAATTATGCATATTTGTTGAGTGAAATCTTTTAAATATTTGATTTATAAATAAGAGTTTTTTTGTTGTAAAACTATAGTATACACCTAATTTTGATAAGCAAAACAAATGTTTTTCTTTTACTCATATCTTAAAAAATATAAAATGTGGGACGAACTTTTGCTTACGTAATATAGATTCCAATAAAAACCGTAAAAATGTGTTAAAC